>CAJNJA010032953.1:0-29986 GCA_905231915.1 Symbiodinium necroappetens
ATGCATGCATGCATGCATGCAAGCATGCATGGATGGATGGATGGATGGATGGATGGATGTATGTATGTATGTATGTATGTATGTATATTACGTTTAAGTTTAGACCCCAAAACGAAAACCTACGTAAGGAAAAGTCCTGGTGGTTGTTGCGGCCCTGGGCCTGAGCCGTGTAAGCTTGAAAAAATCCGAGTTCAGAGACCTCAGGGCTCCAAAGCTGAAATTTTTGAGCGAGGGAAGCCCCAAAACCACATCCGGAACTCTTTGGGATTAGTGTTTAGGGGCTTCGGGCTTCGGATGTAGGAAGCCAGTATACAGATCCGGAAAAGCTCAGTCAAGTTGTAAAACCCGAAACCCTAAATTCCCACTCGGCCCGCTGGGCCGTTCCCACCTATAACTGGCTGGGCCAAACAAGGGTGGAGCCTATGGAGAATGGTGGAATGGCTCCGCCTCGCCGCCGGCCAGCCTCAGCTGGGCCTAAAATCCACTCGACTGCCCTGCCGTGCCCTGCCCTGCCCTGCCGTGCCCTGCCTGCCCTGCCCTGCCGCCCTGCCCCGCCCTGTCATTGTATTGACAGGGTGTGGGAATTGAGGGCGTGAGCCCTAAACCCTAACAGGAAATGGTTTGGGTGGTTGCCTGTGGTATCATCACAGCGGGCGGGTGAAAAGAGCTTCCGGCCGCACCGAGTCCTGCCACAAAATACAAGAAAGAACGCTTGACGCGATGTATGCCGCCACCCACAAACCCTGGTGTGAGGTGGCGCCATCTCAACACGGATTATCGGCCACTGCGCAAGAAGACGCTCTAAACCCTGAACCCTAAACCTAAACCCTAAACCCTAAACCCTTATCACACACTGTCCTTCATGCCCGGATGCCGAAGCGCCAGTGAGCTCCTGCAGCTTCCTGTGCAGTTTCGGCTGATTGGGGGCACTGGCTCGGGGCTGCGCCGACAAAAACCCAAAAGGCCAAGGCATACGGTCTACCTCTCTATCCATCTATCTTCGTATGTCTATCTCTTTGTTTGTCTGCCTACCGACCTATCTATCCACGGATCTAGCTAGCTATCTAGTTATTATCCAGCTATCTCGCCAATTCATCTCGCAACGGGAAACCCTGAAATGTTGGGGATTTGGGTTGCGGGTAAGGCTGCGGGCTGCGGGTTTCGGAACTCGCCTCCGGCCGACGGCGGCTTCACATCTGCTTCGATGCTTTGTCTGCTGTGCTCTTTAGGGCTTTAGGGCTTTAGGGTTTCGAGCTTGAGATTCAACACTTCCACCCCTCTTCGCGCAGAGATCGGTGGCTGGGCCCGGGCGCTTAAGCACCCGTGGGGGGTTTCGGGCTCCTGGGGCTTAGGGTGCTTGAACCAGATTCGAGACTGCAAACCCCGCAACTGAACCTTCAAAAACTATCTTTTCTGTCCATTCTTCTCAGAGTTTTGAGATCAGAGCCAAGGGGAAAAGCCCGCAGTGTACAGCGAACGCCCGGCCCGGCCTATGAACTCGAAAGCATCGCCCGGCTTCCACTTGAACTTCTCGTCGCGCAGCTTCTCTCTCCCACCGCAGGGGAAGGGGTCCTCATCCGGCACCTTCCTGACTCAAAACAGCTCAAGAGGTGGGGAATCCCCACGCTTCCTGATCTTTTTGGGGGCCCTTTTAGGGAACCGATCTGCAAGAGAGCTCGGGGCTTCGGAGCTTCGTCGGACTTGAGAGCCCCCTTGCCTTGAACCCCAAAACCGACAAATCATGAAAGGAAAGTTGCAAGAACTTGTGGCAAAATCGGTTCTCATGATTACGGTCGTGTTCCTCACCACCATCGTCGCCGTCCCGAACAACTTTTTTCGCAAAGACAGGAACAGCAATCAATCAGAAGCAGCCCCTCGGGCATCCGAAACGTCGCGACTCGACAATCCATGCCGGAGGCGCTTGTCATCCGGGCCGGGCACAGGGCAAAGCTCCCATAGAGCCTACCAAGCACCGCTTGCAAAGCTCAAGATCCTTGGGTTTAGGTCTGAGGGTTTGGGATTGTTTGGCTTGGGGCTTCTCGGAATTTTGGGTTTCAGGGTTTAGGGTTTTTGTTGTGGTTTCAGGATGTTAGAGCTCTTTCAAGTCTTTGGGGTAGCTTTGTAGGAGTGTAGGGCTTCAGGGTTGAAGGGGTTTCGGGCTGTTAGGGTTTTAGGGCGAACTAGGGCTGAGGGTTTTGAGGGTTTCAGGGTTTACTACTTACTGGGGTGAAAGCGTTTAAGGCTAGGTGCTTTGAACGTGCAGGTTTCACTGTTGTTTAGGGAGGTGGGATTGCATTTTAAGGGTTCAGAAAACCCCCAACGTAACACCCCGAAGCTCGTAACCCACAAGCGACCTCTGTTGAAGCCCTCGGAACAGCCAGAAATGCTGATCGTGGTGCTGATGAACAGAATCTGCATTTCCCTAAGAAACAAGACCACGGTAGAAGCAGAACAGAATTTCAATCTGGTCATCCCGAACGAACCAACCCGCACCCAAGAACCAAGTTGCTGGGAGGCCTTCTTTCTGTGCCGGAAGCTGTTTCGGGCACCGACCTACACGAAGTGGATGCAGTGGCGGTCCCCAAAAAATTCTGATCATGAAGTGGAGATAAAGGATGAAGCAGGATGAGGAGAACGTAGCAACAGTCTACTCACATGGGACCATCATCTGGGTCAAATCAAGTCGAAATACCAGGAAAAAGCTGCAAAGAACACCGGCATCTGGCAAGAGAACCTGCATCGAAGCTACCAACATCGCGGGGCCTGAGGCCTCTGCAAAACAAACCCCCAACCGGAGCCAAGAACAAGAAACACAAAACGACCACACGAGGCCCAAACCCTCGATGAAGTCCCGAAGGATCAACGACATGCACTCCCAAACCCAGAGACCCCGCCGAAGACCGAAGTCCCGACAAAACACGCGGAGGGCGGCTCGGACCACGGCGGAACGCAGGAACCAACCCGCTGCAGACCAACACCAGAGTGGCTACAGGTTACTTGCGCTGTCCTGCCGGTGTGCATCTTGCAATCATTTGATCCTCAGCTTCACCTTTGTCTTGCGCCATCATCGTTAGCATCAGCTCAGGCACACACGATCCTTTCTTGGTCCCAAGGCAGGTGCGGTCTGGCGTTAGTGTCTGTGTGTGTGTGTGTAGATTCCACCCCGAGAACGGCCTTGTCTGGATAGGACACCAGGCATGCCTGAAGCTCCTCCTCACCACGCTTGACCGAGACCTGCGGTCAGGTCTCAGAGATCTCTGGCGCTTCATGGTCTCTGATGCTTGGGGGGGAGGGGTTTTGATGTCTTAGCTTTACGGAGTCTTGGGATCCAGACTGCGAAGCCCTAGAGGTTCCATCTTGGAAGCTCCAAGTTCGGATCTCTGGTGCCTCAAACCAGCCAAGAGAGCCCGAGGTTCGAGCCTGCAGGTTAGAAGACCCCCATTTTTGGTATAACAAGGCCGAAACCCGAAACCCTTAACCCAAAACCTGTCTGCATCCCGCCCTTGGCCGAACCCACGCCTTGGCTCCGCTCTTCGCTCGTTTGGCCAAGTCCTGGGGCTCGGCTTCAATTAATGCCTGAGGCTGAAACTATACTGCCGCACTCCTCCGGCATCAGCAAGAGTAAACGTAAGAGTAGGATCGTAGTAGCAGCAGTAGTAGTGGTGGTGGTGGTGCTGGTGGTAGCAGCAGCAGCAGCAGCAGCAGCAGGAGGGGGAGGAGGAGCAGTAGCAGTAGTAGTGGTGGTGGTAGTAGTAGTAGTAGTAGCAGCAGTAGCAGCAGCAGTAGTTGCAGTTGCAGTAGCAGGAGCAGTAGCAGTCGCAGTAGCAGTAGCGATGTCGTAGTAGGAGTAGGTGTCGTCGTCGTAGTCGTAGTCGTAGCCGGTGTCGTGGTCGTAGTCGTAGTCGTCGACGTGGTTGCCGCCGTCGTCGTCATCACTATCACTATCATCATCATCACCACCACCGCCACCGTCATCGTCTCCATGATGATCCCGATTTGTTTTCTGCTCATGCTCCTCATCATGCCCATTCTCCTCAACGCCATCATCATCGTGAGCATCATCACCACCATCTGGAGTTGCAACCCGGCTATCAAAAGCACAACTGCAATCGGAGATAGCGACATCAATCACACGAACCTTGCGAATGACGCACGCTACCAGCGCAGTGGCAGATGGCACAAATACGAGTGGTGGTAATTTGCAGTTTCGTTGGGCTCCTCCGAAAGCTTGACATACCACAGACTGCTGGTGTCGATGGAGGAGGCCTCGGCGAGGAGAGGCAAGAGATCGGCAAAAGAAAGCTCAAGGCAGGGCCAGGGACGCACGGCTCGAGGTTGTGCTTATGCGGTTATGTCAATACTGCCGCTTTGACAACACTTCTCCTGCTTCGGATGAGGATACATGCTTCTCTTCCCACCTCGTCTTCCTTCATGTCTTTCTTCTTGGCGATGGCATCCTCAGGATCAGACCACTCAAAGCACTCGGTGCGTCCTAAACTCAAACCTTCCCTTACTGCCCCCTTGCTGCAAGCGCAGCTCCCTCGCGTTGTCCAGCATCTCTTGGGTGATTTCACTTGGCTCAAACCTGAGCCGCTGGGGCTTCCGACTCTTGGATTTGGGGGGTGGCTTTGGGGTTTAGGGCTTATAGGGTTTAGGGCCGTTTAGGGTGTCGGCCTTAAACATGTCCGACTTTTCTCAAGGTCTCAAGAAACATCTTACTCAGTCTTGGGGCTCCTACACTGGACTTCTGGCAGAATCGACACAGCGATGGCCGGGGCACATTTTCCGAGCGAAGTTCACGTTGTGCTGTATGTGATTGATGTCCTCGCGGGTGCTGGTGCTGCGCCTACTCGCCCCTCCGCCTCAATGCTTTCAATGCCTGACCTGATTCATGGCCACCAACTTCGCATCGCAAGGCTACCAGCGACAGGCTTGGCACTTCGAGCCAAACCAACCCAGGGCCCCATCCCGACCACGCGATCCACGAGGCGTCAGCTGTTCTGGTCCTGGGGCTTCGGGTTCAGGGTTTCGGGCTCGGTCCTCGAGCGTCTCCTTCTGGTATCGGAAGCACTTACCTCAATGTACGGGAAGGATCCAAAGGAAGTCTTGAGGAAGGCTTGTCGCCTTCAATCCCTCGGAAGCCAGATGCTTAAAAACAGAGCCCTACACCTCCAAAAAGTCCAAAGCCCCAAAGCCCCCCAAAGCCCCTAAACCCTAGACCCAAACCCCCAAAGCCCCCCCCCAAGTTGTCGCCCAAGGCTCAGTCCAAGTCCGGCTTTGGATTTGGGTCCGAATTCATTCCCATGCCAGGCATAGCCATTGACCTCAAGCCCTCAACCCTCAACCAAAAACTCTAAAGCCCCACCCAGTCAGCAGCTTGTATGTATTGGAACCTTTGTTGTACACATGGGTAGTTCTCTAAAATTCGGGTCCCGTTGTAAGTCCCCCAAACAATACGGCACAGTTGTTAGGCGGAGGGTCCCCAAAAAGCTGCTATTGGGATTTCGGACAAGTTTCTACTAGAACTTCAAAGAAGCGACAGATCTGATGTTTTGGGGGATCCGGCGCCGGAGATGACGAAGACAAGGTTTGGGATTTCGCGCTGAAGAGCTGGAGGTTTCGTGTTCAAGGAGTTTTGGGGGTTTTTTCCTTCCTACTTAGCAAGGACGAGCCCGCATTGCAGGCTAGGGGGGTTTAGGGTTTAAGGCGTAGGGTCTAGGATTTTTCAACACCTTGGTTCTTCCTGCTCAGGGCTTCAGGGTTTCTGCTATGGCAATCCGTGGCGAGGGTGTTGGTTTCACCAGTAGCCCTAAATCCCAATCCCCTGGCAAAGTTGTCGCTTGGGACGGTTGGATCAACAACCAATGCCAACGGCATTAACACGGGAGCTCGCGCTCAGGACAAGCTCAGCCTCAAAGTAGCAAGGATAGCTAGCAGCAGCTAGCAATTGCGCAAGTCCAGACAGTTCGGGCAAAGCTGCTCGAGCTCCGAAAGGTCAAAGGAACCCACAACCCAGCAAACTTCGTGACCAAGCACCCCAAGGCTGGCCCGGAGGTGGGGGGAGCCTTGCCTCCCATAGGCACCATAGGCATGCCTGACCTTGATGCCGTGGAAGGGGCCGGGGGAGCTTTGGCTCACATTGGCTGGACTACAAAGAAAGAAAACGAACAATGCAATGCACAACTCGATATGAAGGCCCAACACAAAGTGCCATCCGTACCCGGTTAGTTTGACCGACGGCTGGTCGAAAGCAAGCCGCAGCCCGGGCGTTTGGAAGCTGGACCGCCCATGCCATCTCCTGTCATTCCAGTGTTGGAGGTTGGCAGCTGCTCTAGGCAAAAGGGCTCCTTGCAGACGAACCGGCATACTGTGGCCATGGCAAGGAAAGAGCTACCATACCGGTGCGACTACTTCTGCAATGCAGAAGCGAGCAAGTGAGGCCTGGCGAAGTTCTCCCAGTCCCACTGAAACTCATGCCTGGTCACGTCGCAAGGGGCTATGGGGGTGGCCCCGTGCGGAGTGATAGCATAATATGAATCATTTGCCAAACGGCTCAAACCCCGAAATCAAACCACGCAAGGAAACAGAACCGACGTCTCGAGCATGCTCAAAGCAAGGCATCTGCCGCCTCTCCAGACAAAGCTGCTGCCATGCGCCGCGCATGGCCCGGGTGGGAAGGAGGCTAAGTGAGCTACCCGTAATAAGGAATAGCTTTGCTCTTCTTAGGACAGGAAAAATCAAAGTTTGAGGTTAGACTAGCAGGGGGTATACCAAACTCTTTTTGCAGGGCATCTGGGCTTCTGGTGTCTGTATTTCGAAGGCCGGCCTGAGTTCGAGAGCGGCGACAGATGCACAGACCCGGGCTCAAGGCGCTCAAAGGGTACTTACGGGTGCAGGGTTTACGCTCCAGCGTTTAGGGTTTAGGGTTTAAGGCTTTCGGCAACAGTTAAACCTTGAAGAAACCTTACACAGTCTCCACTTACCCTCGCTACGTACATCTCCACGGATCTTCCTGTCCGCCACGCTCTGAAGCTCAGCGCAGATCTATCTTTTTGCACCAGGACTTGTGCAATCGCCTGAAGGCGTAAAAACCTAAACCCTAAACCCTAGACCCTACCTAAACCCTCAACCAAACCCCTGCGTTGAACTTTTTCGGGACTGGCAGAAAACATCAGAAGAGGCGTCACTGGGAGCTACCTCCCCAAACCTTGCACAAGAACTCCGCGGCCCTGCGACGACCAAAAACAAAACCGAACTCCGTCCTAATTTCCGTAAACCCCTAAATCCCAACCAATCTGTACAGTAGTTTCACTGTAAGCCCTGGATGGGGTCGAAACCCGACGCAGTTTTTCCTGCACCGTCTACCGTCTGCCGCCCCTGCACGCCTTTCCTGTTCGCCCCATCGGCTTGCCTGCAAGAGGCTCAGAGCTAATGAGGTTTAGGACTGAAGGCTAGGATTTAGGGTTTAGCGCCTGGGCTCTGTCTTTAGGGTTGAGGTACCTCTGCGGCCAGTTAGTTCTAGTTAGATAATTTAGGTTAGATGGTCAAATGGCTAGATGGTTAAGTGGCTAGTCATCTGGTTGGATAGTTCGGTCTTTCGGTCGGTCGTTCGTTCGATCGTTCCTTCGCTCGTCAGCTGATTGGTCCGGTGGTTAAACGTTCGCTTTCGTTCCTTCGCTCCCTGGTTAGTTGGTTGGTTGGTTCGCTGACTAGCTAGTTAGCTAGGTAGCTTGCTTGCTTGCTACCTAGCCAGCCGATAGCTGGCCAGCTGGGTGGCTATAAACGCACATAAACATAGACCCGCATGCATGCATGCTTGCATACACTAGGTACCTAGATACGTACGTACATACTCACCGACTTCCTCATAAACTTAAAACGCACACAGTTTTTGAGCCCGAGCTATGCTAATACCATGTAAACGCGCTCTGATTATGCACCAAGTTAGAGCAGCACATCCGTATGTACATAAGGATAGCTATAGGGCTATATATATATATATATATATGGACACCCTTCTGAGAATATGTTACACCACTACAGTAGCCAATTCTCGCTTTGGGCATGTACGGCCAATTTTTGGTGCGTATCTGCATGCATGAATCCCCCTACTGCTGTGAAGGACGTGGCATTCCGGCTGTTGTTCCTTCCAAACCTAGCAGAGCCGAGCTCTTTTTCTCCCCCAGCTCTCGCAGAAGCGTGTCTTCCACCTCAGCAATGCGCTTCCGATCACGGCCCGTTCGATTCTGAAATTGCTTCGTTCCCCAGTCTTGCCCACAGCTGATCACATGAAGCGAAGCATTAATAAGCTGCACCAAGGTCACAGGGCTTCATGAGCTTGCAAGTCTCTGCCCTTGCAATCCTTCCACGACCATCTTAGAGATATCCAAAGTTTGCAAGGGACAGGGACACTGAATGAGTTCAGGGTCAAGGGCTCTACCATGAACTATGGTAAACCATCTGCAATCGCAGACAATTCATGCGACAACGTCGAAAACCCTGTCAGGCCTCTAGGTTCTTGTTCTTCGCATAGCACAACCCAGAGAGCCCCATACCCCTTAATGAAGGAATATACCGCAAATTAAAGGGGCCTTCATAGTATGATTTAAGGTATATCTTCATTAAGGGGTATTGGGCTCTCTGGGAAGCTCAACCGAGCATCCTGGCCAACCCCTGTGAAGCTCGGGGTCCTGGACACCTTTGGCTTAACGGAAGGTTTCAGATCCCCTCTTTTCCACTTCAGAAAGAAGATGTAGTCCCCTCGCAGAAGCTGTCTGAAGTGATAGAAGCGTCTCCGCACCAGTGGCCTTTGGGAAGCTACTTCCCTTTCTAAGCTCCAGATCCTCACTATGCTGGTCAGGACCCCCCCCCTTCTTGTGAGAAGCCCCTAAATCAAAATGCGAGTGAGGCACCTGGGTCCATGCCAATGCCCAAAGGCCACTCCGTGAGTCCGAGCACAGGCCATGCAGCCTGAACGGCCTGAAGCCACTTTTCTCTGGTGTTTTCACTGGGGCTCGCGCATATGCTTTCGGACAACTGGTCTTGGAGCGTTTTCGGGATTTAGGCGTTCGGAAGTGGCTAGGTTGGGGTTGCAAAAGACTGCTGAAGGCTTGCACCCTTGAAAACTCCGGGCCTAGAGCCTTGCGGGCCTCGGCGCTCCTAAATGTCCCTCAATTCTTCCATGTCTTCTCTTCGGGCCATCCGGAGAGTCCCTTGCCGTACCATGACAAGCCCATTAGGGTTTAGGGTTTAGGGCTTTGTTTGCCTCCCAGGGTTTAGGGTTTAGGGTTTAGGGCCATTATTCAAGCACTACACCAAGATTCGCTACTGGCTTCGAGCCTTCGCACGGTTCCGTCCACGCTCAGCCGCCGGATTGGAATCCGTCCATGCCCCTCTGGCTGAAAACCCTGGACACCCCTCCACCCCAAAGCTTGGACACATCTGGATGGGTTAGCCCGGAGCCTAACAAACCTAGATGTGCAGGAGCCTCAGAGAGCGACTCCCCGTCCGCATCCAATGGGTCATCCTTTTCCCGGCTGGTGTTTCGAAGGAGTTCGTGTGTTGGGCTCAAGGCTTAGGGATGCATGTGGATGCAAAGCCTCAATGCCACGCTTCGAGCAATCAAAGGCCTCAGAAGCGTATTCGATTTAGGTCTTACGCATGCGGCAGGAGATAGCCTTGGTCACCATGGTCAGCTTGGTACGATAGTGTCTCGACCCGGATGCCCGGCAGAGTAGGGTGAGGGGGGATTCTCCAGGTCTTAAGTGACGAATTCAGGGTCTTGATCAAGTCGGAACAGCTTAGGGATTTTATGAGGGCTCAAGGCTGAGGAGCCCGCTGAGAAGCCCGCTCAGAAGGGGGAAGTTTTGAGAATCAGCACGTTCCCTTTTCGGGCTCACTTGCAGTGTTGGCATCGTTGCGCGCCTCACTGAGGGACTCGCCGTCCCATTCTTTCTGCAAGCAAGCCTGCAGAGGGGCATGGCGGGATGATGTGACGAAGGTCGCAAGGCAAAACACAAGCGGAAGATCCGAGCACATTCACGTACACTTACTTCTTTGTATGTAAGTGTAAGTATGCATGTATGTATGTATGTATGTATGAACGAGTGCATGATTTATGTGTGTGTACATATCTACATCTATATATCTATATCTATATATATATATCTATATATATATATATCTATATATCTATATATATATACATATCTATATATCTATATATCTATATCTATATCTATATATCTATATATATATATACATATCTATATATCTATATATCTATGTATCTATATGTGTGTGTGTACATACATGTGTGTATGTCTGTATGTCCTTGTATCGGTGTCTGCGTGCTCGTATGTCTGTATGTCTTTGTGCCTGTATGCATGTGTGTCCGTACCTCTGTCTGTCTGCCGGTACGTCTGCTGTATGTCTGTCTGTACGCATGCACATGCTTGGAAAGAAGTGTAAATGCGTGGAAATGTCTGTAGATAAATGTACGTAGATGTTGAATTTAATGCGAACGTAAATGTACGTAACTGCACGTATGCATGGCGAGCTTTCCTTACACTGTTTACATGCTGTACTTGAACGGCTCTGTGCATGTTTAGTCTTGCATCTACAGGAATCAGGGTTAGGGGGACCCTTGGGGATATAGACCGTCTCAATAAGGTTCCTTTTCGGAGAGCCACAAGTCTCTCCTTTAAGGGGTCTCCCTAAATCTACCTTTGAATCTAGAACGACGTCGCCTTCTCCCCTTCGCCGGGCGATCGGATCCCCGCACGCTGCCGCCGGGCAGGGTCGGCACTGTGCCAGAAGCGCTCGAAGTGGCAAAGCCGCAGCACCTATTATGTTGTGTTTCAGCACTCGCACTCGGAGATGCCTGGGCGGGTTTTTTGATTTAGGGTTTCGAGTTTAGGGTTTAGGGATCAAGGTTTAGAGATTGGGGTTTATAGGGGAACCATCACTACTAACATCACAAATGCTGTTTCTGCCACCCGGCCCAAGTCCTAACCCAAAGCCGTACCACACCTCAACCCACACCCCAGACTCCAAACACGAGCACCAAACCCTTTCGGACGGTGCGACTTCACAAAGCAAACTCGCGCAAGCAGAGCTTTCGTCTCTGGAAGCAGAAGCTCCAAGAGGCGGCCTCGAACGAGCATAGCAGAATAATTATCGGCCGTGTCCAATATGACCACAAAGAGGGGGCGAAACAAGCCTGAAACCACAACTTTCCAAATCCCCCACACTCTAAACACGAGAGGCCAGCCTCAAGAAACTTCGAAAAAGCATGAACCCACGAATTCCAAAAGTTCCCCCAAGCCTCCACAACCAAGCACCCACCCCAAACTTCCCCCAAAAAACCCTTCAAACCCGACGCCCTAGACCCTTTTTTTGGCATCGGGGCTTGGGAAGTCGGCCTGGGAAGATGATAGAAAACTGCAGCATCCAAAACCTCAAAACCCTATATATTATATATTTGTATGTCATGTATTATGTATTACATATTATGTATTATATTATATTATATTATATTATAGTATATACTATATTATATTAATTATATTATATTGCACTGTATGAGGTCCCAGGTGCGCAGGCCGCCACGGGAAGCGTCGAGTTGGCCAGGCCCCGAAGCCGCGCGGCATAGGGGGCCCGGGGGGCTGTGCCTCGCAGGGCTTTGGGCTCTTCGGCCTTCTGCTTAGGAGTTCGGGTGTTTTTGTTGTTGTTTTTTTTTGCGGTTTTCCCACCCGTTTTTTGCTGTTTTAGGGTTGGGTTTGGGCTTCAGGGGTTCGTCCTGAGGGTATTTTTGTTTAGGGCTTAGGGATCTCACATCTCGGACAAGCCAGGCGAGGTTCCCTGGGTGCCCGTCGGCGTGAGCCTAGGGCTTAGGGATCTTTTCTATGGGGCTTGTGCAGAGTTTGGGGCTTGGATCAGGAGATAGGACTAGGATTCAGAAAGACCACATGGAGGGCTTATCGAGGGGTTCGAGGAATCGGTGCGAGCTGTCTCAGTGGGGGTTGGGGATTCCAGATTCCAATGGCTGTGCTTTGTTTAGGGCCTTAGGGTTTAATTCGGGTTTAGGGTTTTTCCCTCCGGGTTTAGGGTTTAGGGCCTAGGGTTTAGGCTTTAGGGTTTAGGGTTTAGGGGTGTTTGGACTCTCGCAACTCGGACGCTGAAGCTCCCAAGACCCGCCGGCGACGTGCCTGGATCTTGCCAATGCGCCAGCTTCGCCTCTTCTAGCAACATGGAGCTACCAAAACGAGTCCGAAACAGACCTGGGCCCCCCAAAGAACCTACCCTTTTTAGGCTTCCTTGTTATGATTTCCTTAAATGTCCTTATATAAGTCCTTCAAAAAGGGTGGGTTCTTTGGGGTCTAGGGATTGCTTGAAGCCGACACGCCCCGCTGTCTTAAGAGAGCCGCCTGCAGCTCCGGGTCCTGATCGTTCTTGGCTTTCGCGTCGGTGTCCTAGGGTTTAGGGTTTAGGGGTTTAGGGGTTCTGGGGTTTAGGGGTTTAGGGTTTAGGGGTTTAGGGTTTTTTTTCCCTAGGGTTTAGGGTTTAGGGTTTAGAGGGTTTAGGGGGCAGAGCACCGCAGGCTGGGTCTGGGCATTTACTGCAGCCGTAAAACCCCCCAAACTGAAACCCCCAAACCGCCAGAGACTTCTTTCTCTTTCAAGGAACCCTTGAAGGAACTTAATAAGGAATCTACCATTCCTGAAGGGCCCCCTTAGACGAGTTCAAAAAAAATCGTAGGCCTCTGCGGCACCCTCAAAGGAGCCCTGAAAGGAAACGAAAACGGAATCCCTTTAATTAACGGAACCCTAGGCCCCTATAGCACCCTTAAGGAATCAAAAAAAGGAATCCCCTACAGGAGCCACTTCAAAGGAACCCTAAGCCCCTTGAAGGAACCCCTACCTTTAAACCCCCCCCCTCCCTGCCCTAAACCCTAAACCTAAACCCTCAACCCTGAACCCTAAGCCGTTGAAGGAACCGTCAGCCCCAACCCCCACCTCCGTGATCTCCGCAAAGAGAAGCGCCTCCAACCCCGCGGGGAACAAAGGCGGGAAGATGGACCTGGGCGCTTCCAGGTTTGGAGTTTAGGGGTTTTTTCCCTCTCGCATGGCTAAGGAGTTTAGGGTTTAGGCTCTCACAACTCGGACATGCCAGGCGAGGTCAATGGGAGTTTAGGGTTTAGGGTTTTTGTGCTTTTGGTTTCAGCACTCACTCTCGGACTTACCTTGGCGAGGTTCCTGGTACGACGAACGCACATTGGCGAAGCAAGGATTTAGGATTTAGGCCCTCTGGTATACGGCGTCCTTTGATCGGTGTTTTTTGAAGGGTTGTTGTTGAAAGGGTTCCGAGAGAGGCTTCCTCTGGAAAGGGTCCGCCTCGCTCTCGCAACTGGGACAAGCTAGAGGAGGTCGAGGGCTTTGGGGAGTGAGGCCGTAGGTTCTGCCTTGGCGTTTGGGATCAAGGTGGATAGGATCTGCTAATAAAAAAGCCTGGGGACCAGTCGCGCCAGCAGTCCAGAACTTGCCGAACAGCCTCAGCTTCGGATGTGGTTGGGGTCTGGGCTCCTTCAAGGGATTTCCTAAACCCTAAACCCTAAACCCAGTTTTGGGCTCCTCTCTGAGAACTTTAAGGATCCATCGCTCGACTCTCGCAGCTCGAAGAAAGCGCGGTGATGTTTGGGGCCGTCTGCCACTTGGCCAGGGCCCAGGATTCAAAACACTAGGCTTTTTTGTGTGTTCATGCTTCAGGGCTGCTGCGCACGCTGGCCCACAGCAGCAATAGCAGTACTGCTAACGATCACCGCCCAGCATAAGACTGCCGCGAATACTATGCAGAGCTACATCCAACAGCCGAAACCCGAATGCTCACAACAATGTCAACATATATATGTATATCTATATATATATATGTGTGTGTCTGTGTGTGTATGTATGTATGTATGTATGTATGTATGTATGTATGTATGTATGTATGTATGTATGTATGGATGGATGGATGGATGGATGGATGGATGGATGGATGGATGTAAACATATATATAATTTATTATTACCATCATCACCACCATCATCATCAAAACCCTCATCATCATCATCATCATCACCATCATGCTGTTGCTTGCTTGCTTGCTTGCCTGCCTGCCTGCCTGCCTGCCTGCGTGCTTGCTTGCTTGCCTGCTTGCTTGCTTGCTTCCAGCCCTAAGGACCACCCCTCCGGTGGGGTGAGCTCCCCGCGCACGTACACGCAGCATGCTGACATGCTGGCATGGTAGGTTGAAGTTGCTCTCTCTCTCTCTCTCTCTGCCATCCTCGAGGCTCTCGCTGCGCAAGGGCACGCAATGGCAGACGTGTTTTTATACTCTTGTTTTGAGCACTGCTTTTCATCTAAGTCCCCAATATCCAAGCAGCCGCTTCAGACCGGGACTGTCTCAACGACTGCCTCCCTTTCCCTCGCAGCCAGAAGCCAAACTGCTCGCAGGCCCCCGGAAGCAACTCCTGCCTGCGATTCTGTAGGGGCGGGTCGGGGGGGGCAGGGGGTGTCTTGATGTAAACTTAGAGGTGCCCGATTGAAGGCCATCTATAGGTGCTGGAGAAGAGCTTGATAGAAGTCTAAACGGGTCCTACGAAGGCCCGGGTTTTTGCTCTATATGAAGGGGGTTCTTAGCATTCGGGAGACCTTGTTTTGGGGGTCTATCTGGGGCTTCACCTGAGCCTCTGTGGTCTGATCCGTACGATTCCTAGACTGCAACTTGAGCAGCGACTTACATGCTCTGTTTCGCTTCGCCGCTTGGCAACTTCCGTTTCGGGTCGGGGGCTTCAGGAAGGTGGGCACTGAGGTTGCGAATATTCAAGAGGCAGCTGTAACCACCTGAGTGGGGCCACCAAATAACAGGAGTCGAATGAATCCAAGATTCTTGGACTTAGCAGGATTCCTCCCCCAGCCTGCCCACCCCAAACCCTGTGCACAAGCAGGAGGGTTGCGTAGGCGTTCGGAAGCCGAGAGTGTTTTGGCGGGGCACAGGAGGAGGGTGCGAGGCTGCTTGCTGAGCGCGGCCCACAGCGAGTGACCGAGAGAAAGCCTGCACTTCTTGAAATAGTATCGAGATGTCAGGCAACAATCAAAGGTGCCAGCATGCTTAAAGTCGACATCCACCAAGAAGGTTCAGCACACAGCTGCACAGCACAACACACATCCGGATCCCCACAGCAAATTCCTCTTGGCAACGAGGCATGAAGTCTCTCTCTTGCTTTCTATCGTAGGTCCGACGAAGCCTCGTTTTCTCGCTCTTAATGCTCGCTCTCTCTCTCTCTCTCTCGCCCTCCCTCTCTCTCCTTTGCGTATCTCTCGTCTAGATAAAGCAGACAAAGAGACACAGAGAGAGAGAGAGAGCTCGAAACCCTGAACCCTTTTCCACAGGCTTGAACTGAGCTCGCCCGGCCAGATCCCAACCCTGAACCCTAAACCCTACACCCTACACCCTAAAACCCTGAACCCCAAACCCTAAACAACCTCACATTGGGTCGGGCCGCAGGGTGCTCCGGTAGCGAGTTGCCCCACGAGAGCTGCTCAAGGCGGAGTTATGGAGGATGTCGCTGATCAGGAAAATCCTCAGCACTCGCCCGCTTAGGGCAAACTATCGTGCTGAAAAGGCTGTTAAGGAAGAGGGGCACACGGCTCTTTGGCTCAATAGTGAGACAACTGTGACAGAGCTTGCGTAAAAAAACACGTGCGGATAAGGCCGGGTACCTGGTACCCCGACTACGCCCCAGTGCAACATGTGAGCATTCAGCTCATGCACACTATTATATGTATCAATGTCAAACTCTCGGCAGAAACCTGCAAAACATAGGCTCAGGCTTTACTACTCTCTCAACATGTTGAAGGGGTGTGTATATGCCGCCGCAATTTACCAGACATGACACATGTTCAGTATAAAGCTGGTACGCATACACAACATCACAATTAACGTCGGACATGAGCCGCTGGTAGTCATAAACCTGACGCCTAAGTAACCGAAGAACTCTGAATGCCTTCACCAAACATAGTTTACGATAGTGCGAGCGCACGCATGGTTACTACACGCGATGGCCACAGCACAGATGACACATACCATACACATGTACAGTTGCATTCACATACTGCTGAATGAAATACATGTGTATGTGTGAAAATGTGTCTCTCGACATATGTGTGTGTGAGTGGGTGACATCGACTCAACACAGACATGCGAATAACCGTATGCTGGTTCAAAGCATTTCTTGAGCAGGGACTCATCCTCTGCCATGGAAAGGACATATCACATCACGTCACATCACAGCACACCACATCCCACCACATCCAGACATGCGCGCATGCTCAGGGTTTACGCTCTCGCAACTCGGACAATCTGGGCATGCTGAGGGTTTTTTGCTGACTAGGTCGCACTGCAGGGAAACTGCACTCCATGACTGCAACGACAAGAAGAGCACGTCCCGGGACCTCTGTACTCTCAGCAGGCTTAGGGATTTTTTCCCTCCCAGATACTTAGGGTTTAGGGTATGCAAGCAAGCCAGACACCGGGCCAGGCCGGTGTCGATGGTCAGCTCGCGCTCCTTCAGGGCGGAGGCCCAAAGAAGTTGGACTCTGCAAGTCAGGAGGTTAGCTTCGAAGGCGTAGGATCTCATGCGGGGTTAGGGTTCTCAAAAGGTTTTTCCAGAATTCTGAGACCCTTTTCGGTCCGGCCAAGGTTTCGGGCTAAAGGATTGGGGCGGCATTGGCATTGTTGCAATTTTTACATGCGATTACTGTCTTTGGTTTACCATCGCTGGGCTGCCGTAGGTTCCCATTGCCAGACTTACCCTTGTGCCTCATACTACGACTTCCACTACAATTTCCAAGGTAGTTGCCGCTGGTGCGATTTCGGTGAGTTTGGGCCAAGGAGGCTTGAAGGCCTTGGTGTGAAGCGTTGGGGCTTTCGTTGTCTAGGCTTTCCCAGTAGCCCCATGAATGATAAGGGTACCCTTTTCCCTGCTATTGGGCTTTACAAAAGGGGCCCAAAAAGGGTACTACTCAAAAAACTAGATTTCGATTGTTGCAGCCAAGAGGTTGGGTCCTGGGGTTCCGAGAACTTTTGCACTACACCTTCAGACGAGAGAGCTTTCAAGCAGCGTGCTGTAGTCTAGTTCCTTTACAGGTTCTGTAAGGGAGTCTAGAAGGGCTACAACAGTCTATAAGGCTTCTAATCCAGGGGCCTACTTCGACTAGGGTGGCGTAAGCTATTAGAGGTATCGACAGGCTATGTGATTGCTGATTATTCCAGACCTACACACGACAGACCAAAGGCAAGTCCTGTAAGAGAAATCGCTTCAAGTGGAAGCTACGACATTAACGTTTGAAGCGGCCTTCACAAAGATTGGTGAATCGGGCATTGCCACGCGTCTGGCGTGCCGGCGTCACGCATCGAAGAAGTTTTCTAGCTTTCAGTTTTTTTGGGGGATTTCGGGCTGGTGCTGGCTGGCTGCTTTTCAACGATTTCAGTCCCGGACAAGGTCCTCCAAGGACTTGGCTAAAGCTCGCGACAGCATCGGGGCGCTTTCTGCGCAGTCCAGGCAGTAGATCATTGCCTTCCACTCGGAGCTTCACTAAACCAAGCGACTACACCTCAAGCTGCCAATTGCAACCCTAGCTCCGGCGACTGCTCTTCTGCTGATGGTGGTGCTGAGTGCCATGACAATGATGGTGATGATGATGATGATGGTGATAGTGATGATGGTGACGGTGATAGTGATGATGATGGTGAAGATGGTGATCACGATGATGATGACGATGATGCTGGCACACGTGCTGATGATGGTGATGCTCTTGCTGATGTGACTGCTATGTTGGCGGCTATTGTCGTGGGTACGCATTGTCATGTGTCTCCCGTCATGAATACTGCAAAACGATGAACCGTTTAATCAACACCAGCGAGCTATCCTGGCCTTCGCGATGTGCCACCGTGCGCGAGTGAGCCCCGCCAAGTGATTCTCAAGCTCCTTTCTTGTTGTCTTCACTCGTGCCGTGTATATGCACCTTGCTGTCTCGGCAGCTGACGCAACGTCCACATTGAACCCTAGACTGCAAAGCCGAGACAGAACCCAACGTAGCCTGATGGCCTGAAGCTTTTGCCTTGCTGGCTGTCGCAAAGCTCCTTGAGCTCACGCTCCCGGTCGACGACGGAGCTCTCTGAAACCACCGTAGCCGTGTCCTTTGATGCCGAAGCCGTAAACCGAGTACAGTAGGGTGTCTTCAGCTGCAGGTTTTTCGTCAAAGAAACCCCACACGTTGATCCCAGGCCCACAGGATCGGCACCAAAAGCCGGAACTCTCTTGCGGAGACAAATGGCCGTCTTGTCCAGGGGCGTCTTGCTCCCGATCTGCGGGGCACTGTTGGAAGCTTTCCTGGCATTTTTACATGTAGCTGTTTCAGAGATTGGGGGGATCCTCTTTGGGATCTTTGTGATTGCGGAACCCTAGAGGAAGTCACTCGGATCCCAAGCCAGTCTTGCCTAGCTTGGAATTGGAAGCATCAAGACTTTACCGGACCGACATGGAGACTCTGTGGCGTAACCCGCAATAGGTGGTGTCTCAGACAAAGCAAGGGCTGCCAAGGTGCCCAGGCGACGCATACTTCCGGCCGTTCTCCTCTTGCATCGCTTGCCGTTTCATTGCTCTCGTAACCGATCCAAGGGACGAGTGTAAAGCTCCCACGCCAGTAAACAGATGTAGCTGACGGCATGACCCGTGACAAACCCCGGCAACATGGCTCCAAACCAAGAACTCCTGCCTCGTAGATGCAGAAATGCCGGGCCAGCCCAGCCTGCGGCTTACGATGAATCAATCCGTTCTGACCTCTACCGTCTCATTCGTCTTTCCCCTGGCTTCAGCAGTTTCGGACTAAAGCCTTCAATGTCCTGGCTACTTCTGGACTTGACACCACACACAGATCCTATCGACATCTATCCATCCTAGGTCCCACAGCATGAATGCCTCTCCGTTCCTGATCTTGCAGGCACCCATGCCCCTCACCGCCCAATCGGACAACGACGCCTCGTCCACGCCGAAGAGCACGGACAGGCGCGAGACGCGCTCAGAGCCTCCGGCTTTCCTGAGGTAGGCATCGATGGCGGGAACCTGCCAGAGGGACAGCGACGGCTGTTGAACGTTGATGTTGATTCTGGTGATGATGGCAGTGATGATGATGATGATGATGGCGGTGATGATGCTGGTGATGATGACGACTGATGTTGATGTTGGCGACGATGTTGGTAATGATATGATGACAACGATTCTTCCTATTCTGGCGATCAAAAGCTGAAGGTGACGACGGCAACGGTGCAAAGGTGGTTCTGCTCGTCAGCACTGAGGGAAGGTGATAACGCTGATGCTGATGGTGAACCTGACACCAGCCGGGTGCTGGCGATGATGATGGTGGTGGTGGTCTGGTCATGATTTATGTAGCTCTAGCGACAGCAGGCATAAGCAAGCTGGCATCTGAACTTTCAAGGGGAAGGACTCCTTCCATCCGAGCGGTCCGGAACTTGGGGAGTTCTCATCTTGAATTCAGCTGCCTGGCAGTACCCCTTTACGTAGGTCCCGCAGCCACCCTATGTGGACCCGGCCTCCCCGAGGGCCGGCGCGGCCTGGCCAGAAACGCACCAGGCGAAGGGGGACAGTGATGAAACAGAAACAATGTCCCCTGAAAGTTTTCACGATTACAGCAAAGATAGGCCTAAAACCTTATTCTACGAACATCGAAGCGGTCAGAACCGCAACAGCGACACTCAGACTCACTGAAACAGCACGAAGATGCTGCGTCGTGCATGGCTCGCGGCTGAGGGCTCTGGGCTCAAGGATTGGGAGCTTCGAGTCGACAATTTGAGGTTTTGGCTTTAACAGTTTAGCGTCGACACGTCCAAGAAGTTGCTTGGGACTCTGCTTGCAGCGGGGCCTTAATCGAGGACGGTGCATGACCCAATGCTCAATTTGGGATTCAACTCTCAAGACACCTGACATACACTTAGAGCTTTGCAGAAACATTTTCTGTGGGAGTCCAACCCTGTCTTTGCGGCACCGGCACAGCCTCTCCGATTAGCTTCACCATGGCCTGTCACAAGAGAGAGCGAAGCGTGGAATGATGACGCAAGGTGGCGGCCTATACCTAGGCCCTAAAAACCGAATGACATCAACGAGCACGTCTAACGCGTTCCCGCAGCTGCAATCCTACTATCGCCTCCTCATCGGTCGTTTTGCGTCAATCATGCTCGGGCCAAGCAGGCCTTGTCGGGCACATGGCCGTGTGTCCGTTCTAACTTCTTACTTTCTGCAGCCTACTCTGGAAAAACATGGGGCTGGACTGAGCTAATCGAGAATCTAGATGTGCAGGCTCAGGCATCTCAGATGATCTTCAGCTTCGTCAAAACCAGGTAGGAGCCAAAGGCAAAGGCCGTGAGGAAGGTGGTCAAGCCGAAGTAGCCGATGACCATGAAAGGAGTGAACTCCCCTGTCATGTTGTAGTTGAGGTACTCATCGGCCGCAGAGGCCACTCCGGGTGCTGCGGCAATGCTGGCGGCACCAGCCAGGCCCCTGAGGGATGGGGCCTCAGCACGGGGGCCCGGCACGAAGACCAAGGAGACGAGGCCCAAGGACACCAGGAGGGACGCGAGAAGGCCGGAGCGTGCTCGGGCGGCCGCCATGACTCGACGAGGTGTTCGTCTGGGAGTTGCAAAGCTCTCTCTGATCTGCTCTCGAGCAACAGCCTCAGCTGCAGGTACCCAACATCATGTGCGAGACACCTTTCGAAGACACGCATGTGTAGACATGTACGTATACGCACACACATACGTACAGACATGCATACATACATACATACATACATACATACATACATACATACACATATACAAAAAGTACACACAACACAGAACCAACATATATGACACATGTACACAACACATACGAATACACCCATTTGTCATGCTAGTTCTGCTCATTGAACCTACATGCATACTCGCATCCATCCATCCATCCATCCATCCATTCATCCATCCATCCATGGTCCATCCATCCATCCATCCATCCATCCATCCATCCATCCATCCATCCGTCTATCCGTCCGCACACGCTAAACGCACATCTGTACAGCCATGGGCCATACATGCATGCATGCATAAAAACACAAACATGTACAATACGTAAACACACACATACCTGCATATGCATACATATTCGCACGTTGTACTTGCGGCTGCCTCCTCCGTGCATGATCTGCCACGAGAATCGAATCTTTGGGAAAAACACACACACACCTACATTGCAACCCTGCTGCGCAATTTCCGAGAACCCATTCCGAATGCAACACCCTCCATGTGCTGGTAATCCGCCCCCCGCCTGACCGGAAGGACTGCTTGACACCTCCATGCACCAGGCAACACAAAGGATTGATGTCTTACAACTCATGCTGATACACTGCTTCGACGACTAGGTACAGGATGAGGCCGTGAACGGCTCCACAGTTCTACCCGATGCTCACACTCTGAAAAAACCGTCGCAAGAAGTGCACATCACGGACGAAGCCCCTCAAGTCCTGATGGCACGAAGTCTCAACGGCCCCATCACTCCTCGAAAGATGTCGCTCGTTCCAAGAGGAACGTCTTCAATTGGCCTTGTCGTCCGGACAGGAGTGGATATGTAAGTATATCTTTGTGTATATACATGTACCATCTTTACACACATCCGATCACCACCAACTCAATCGACACTGCACCAAGCATAAGACGAAGTGCACACAGCGCAGTCAGTCTCCGTCTGCTGGTGGAAGAAAGGTGTTGAAGAAGCTCGGGCCCCCACTGTTGGGCTTGACCAAGCCACTCTTCTCCAGCTCCTTCCACCTCGGAGCCGTTTCGGAGCTTCCTTCTTGTTGAGGTCCTGACATGTTCTTGTTGGGATCATGATTCTGATGAGCATAGTTATTGTTGTGAATACTGATACTAATATTGATTTTGTTGTAATTCTTTTTCATACTATTATTCGTCTTATTCTTGGTATTGTCAGTACTGTTCGTGTTGATATTATTGTGATTACTGTTATTTTTGTTCTTGTTGTCATTACTGCTCCTATTGTTCGTATTGCTCTTATTGCTACTATTATTATTATTATTCTTCTTAATATTATTATTATTATTTTGAATTATTATTATTAGTATTATTATTATTATTGTTATTATTATTGGTATTATTATTTTTATTAATTCAGTATTATGGAAAGTTCTAAAGCTTAAGCTTCCGGGAAAGCCCCGGACCCAGAAGCACCAAGGCAGCTGCGAGGCCTCGATTGATGTTCTGAGCTGTCATTGGCCATGGTATCTGTACTAGCATCACCGTCTCACTGTTAATCTTACCATAAGAATGAGTGTCAAAGCTAATATGCCCAGCCTTGGCATCCTGAGCTGTCAATGACTATCACTAGGAGTCGCTCATTTTTATAGCTCCTCTGCGCCTGAAATTCCGGTGAAGAAGGCCCAGGACTCTGCAGCTAGGGCTCTCCTGGTGGATGCGCTTGTCCTGCAGAGGGTTTCCGAACATGGGGGACCCTAATATAGCACCCTAAATAGTAGGATCCTTATTCTAAGGACCCCAAAATAAGGTACCCCCCCTGTTCTGGGAAACTCCCTCAGAGTGTCGCAGGCTCAGGGTGGGAGACCGAGCCGCAGGGGCTGAAGATCTTCGCCCCCAAAAAGGGGGGCCCTAAGAATTGTGAAACACGGCCCGTTTTGGTAAGGGTACAAGGCCCTTAGTAGTTAGACTAAGGTGGTGTATACTAATTATTCTGTAAGTATGATCGTAAGGAACCCGGATCCCCTTCTATCGGGCGCCTATAGGGGCTTGCCACCAAGTTGCAGCTGGATGCGCTGCGGTTGGTCGCCAGATTTCAGACGCCATGTCACTAAATCTTGTTATCGTGTTCTCATGCTTCCAAACATGCCGTGCCGGGAGAGGGGACCTGGAAAGAAAGCAGACGGGCAAAAGAGAGAGAGAGAGAGAGAGAAGCAGAGAGACAGCCGGACAGAGAGTAAGAGAGTGAGAGAGTGACGTTGAAAGAGACAGCCGGACTCGCGGACAAGTACTAATAATCAGGTAGAGCAAATACGGAAAAGACAAATTAGGATGGAAAGCATGATCGTGTGCAAAAGAGAACAAGCGAGAGAAGAGCGAGCGGGAGAAAGAAAGGGAGGAAGAGAGGCAGAGTGCGTGGACGACTGAAATCATGACAGGAGCAAGGGAAAGAGAGAGAAAGGGAGAGAGAACGAGGGAAGCAGCGATAGAGGGAGAGAAAGCCAGGTAGAACTCTCACGCAGAGACGGACACAGGCACACGCAGCAAAGACAGCAAGAGCAGCAGCAGGATGTGGAGACGAAGAGATGGGGCGCAGGGCTTAGGGCCTTTATGGGACTTCAGAGAATTAATGTACCTAATATAGAACCCTCAGTTTCCCTCAATATCGAGATCGTTTGCCCAAGTCAGAGAAGCACCCTTGTCAGTGAGAACCCCCCGTATATATATATATAACATCCAGGACTGGTCCTCGCACAGCTGCTGCAGAGACAATGAGGCACCTGCTAACTCTTAGCCAATTCGGCTCGGAAGGCTTGAGTGCTGGGCTCGGGGCTGAGAAAACCCGTGCTTCACCCGAACTCTCTCTCTCTCTCTCTCGCACGCTCGGTGATCCGTGAGGCGCAGCAGCGCACCCTTGGTCCGAACCCTATACTCCAAAAAGCCGAAAGCGATTGCTAAACCAAACTCCTGAGACGTTCGTGGGGGACCTTCTGCGGCACGGAGCGACGTGGAAACCGCACGGCCCAGGCGTCCGAACCTTCGTGTGGAGCTATCTACTGCTTGGCTTCGGAGTTAACCTCTGGGAGCTTTGTTGTACAAGACTGGGACACACAGCAACCTGAGATCTGGTCTCTTGCTTGCTCAAGATCTAAGGCAGGGCACGCCCCACCCCCCCCAATTGAAGGATCTCAACTCTCGTTTCTTTCTCGCTCTCTCTGTCTGTCTCTCTCTCGCTGAGAGCACGGTCACTCACTATCTTCCACAGCTCCGCATGTAGTACTTCGGACTCTCCTCGTCATTTGCTTAGTGCTTCGTGGGGCGTTCGGAGGCTACGGCTTTCTGAAATCATTATATGCATAACCCTATGTGTAACAGCGCCACGAACTGTGGTTGGGACATTTGCGTGTGGCAGTGGTTGTGTCTGGACTCTAGCGTCTTGGGGTGTGTGGGGGGGGCGCGCCGCCTTCGCCTTCGGGAAGAACGGCCCGAACCCGATTTGCAAGCGATAGACA
The DNA here is from genome assembly GCA_905231915.1 of Symbiodinium necroappetens. NCBI lineage: Eukaryota > Dinophyceae > Suessiales > Symbiodiniaceae > Symbiodinium > Symbiodinium necroappetens. The sequence goes on from CAJNJA010032953.1 coordinate 24,381, forward strand.
CTTGGGTCGTACTCCGGAAAAGAAACCAGCATCGCATAGACTTCAGGGTTTCAATCCGGTCTCCTCCTGAGCCCCTCAACTGCCCCTCAACCTTCATCTGCCTGCGCAGCACAAAACAGACCCCGGCGACTCAGAGGTTGCAACCCTGAGACTCAGAACCCAAGGCCCTGTAAACCCTAGGCCCCCCCCGAACCCTTTCTGGTGCCCCCAAGCCAGGCTTGGCAACCCTACCAGGCCCTACCGGAACCCTGAACCGCCCAAACCCTACTACCTCGAACCCTCAACCCCAAAAACCCTAAAACCCTAAAACCCTAAACCCTGAACCCTAAGCCCGCCACTGATCCGCCGAGCCGTCGGAAGGAAGCCGGAAGCGCTTCTTGTCCTTGCGATGGCTCCCAACTCCAAAACCCAAACGCCCCGTGAACTCTATGACATAATTATGGTAATCATCATAGTCATAATCATAATCATATGAGTAATAATAATGAATAATGATACTACCAAAAATATATTCTGACTCCAAGGTGCCGCCAACAGCGAACTGCCAGAACCCCTACTAGAGCCCAACCTGCTAAGAAACCCCTGAAAGGCCCCCCAAAAAAGTCCTGCCTGGACCTCCTGCTGGGAGTCTCCGGCGGCGCGCGCCGCCTCAAAGCCGGCAGAAACCGAACAGTGATTTTTTTGGAAGCTTTGGAAGAGGGGCCCGTCATAAAACATAGGGTTTCGGGATGTGTTATATACTGTGCTCATGATAAGGAGCCCTAAGGAACAGTAATTTTCATTACGCTTCTGCACCAGCGGACGATTCCTCGCCACCAGGGCTTTGCACAGCTGCCTAACCCGGATTCTAAAGGACTTGTTTTCCTCCACAACGGCGTTTTTTATGCACTTGTCGCAGGGGCTCCTACAGGGTTTTGGCTTGGGCTCTTCACTCTCGGCCTCATATGTGTGAAGAAGAACCCATTCTTCGGCCTGTTTGGCTTTCATCTCCTGCAGCAAGTTCTCGTAGTCTCCTTTCTTCCCCACTGCTGACCTGGGTATTTCACAGGGTCACTATAGGGTGTTTCTGTGAGGGTTTAGGCTAGATGAGGATACCAGTCCGGGCCAGTCCAGATCAGGACCATAAATCAGAAAGGCGGCCTCTTATCAAGAGCGCCAAAGAATAACCTGTACTCTACCCTGCACGACTCTCGATACCAGCGAAGGCTTTGTACCTCAAGAACAACTCAGCAAGCGTCTCAGGCTACTTCTGAATTCGCATAAGTGATCAGGACTTCCGGCCTAGAGCTGAAGCTTTTCGGGCGCTTCGAGGCATTGGGGGAGCCATCTCTGCCACCGGTACCACGCCTGGATTCCCCGCTGGACGACTGAGAGCTCGGCTCAGTCTCCGTTTCCTCGCCTGAAAACAACTCAGCTACTCCCGGGACGTCCATGCATGCTGCGTCATATTACGTTACTCACGGTTTCGACTCGCACTCTCGCAAAGCAGGCATGGCTCACAGCGTCCGAGATTCACGGTTTAGGGTTTAAGGCTTAGGGTTTTGGGTTTAGTTCCGTTCTATGATTCTCTAATTCTACCAACGTCTACGGGTACTCTCTGCAATGCCAAGATACATCTGGCTTTCGACAGGCGCAATACCCAGGGGCGGGGTGGACAGTCCCGGCCTGCACCCGCTTGCACCGCGGCGGCGGCTGCAGCGGCAGCATAGTAGGCGCTGCCATAACCGTAGGTAGCAGCATAGCCTGAAGCTTTCTGTGATCATCTCTGAGTTGGCGAACTTACATGAATCGGGAGCCATCAGCATCTTGCGTGTGTCCGGGGCTTTCTTTATTGCGAAGCGGAACAACGCTAGAAGTCGTACGGTTCTATCAATCTCCTAATCATAGCCTCAGGAGGCAGACCTGATACTGGGGCTTTTCAACTTGGCCACGAGCTCTCGCCAGCCGGACCGAAGAACTCCACGCAACTCTGACTTGATGGGAACAGTCCCCTCCGGACAACACGCAGCGAATGTGACGAGACGACAGTATGAGCTGAATGGGAAGAAAATATGCATCATTAATATAGCTTTCAGATAAGTATCATCGAGTTACAAAGGAAAGTTCCTAGCATGGCCCTGAAAAGTTTGAACACATCAGCAGCCAGGGTACTGTACGCAGCTGGCAGAGCATAGGGGCTTGCTTGTTGCGCAGGCCACTGGTAGCCAACGTACCTCGGAGGTTGCCGACGTTAAAACCAGAGATCAAGGCCGCAAGTTACTGACGAGGGGCCCAGGAAAAGAGTAGCCTGCAGCCGCATAGTTGTAGTTGTAGCTGCCTGCTCGTTGAGCTAAAGGTCATGAAGAACCCACGGGGGAGGTGGAACCTTCGCGATGTCTCTAGCATTCGCTGCAAGGATGTGGGCTATGCGCAGTGGCTGAGTTGAGTTGAGGAAAATGGATCCCTGGTTCCAGCACAGGGTATAAGCCGACATGTCCCTATTCACCAAAATATGCCAGCATAGATCCCCAAACGATCATAGCGCAGCATGACCATGATCCAGGAGACCACCAGGAACACCCACAAAATTCGTTGACTAAGGCTGATGAGCTTCCAGCATTTTTCAGGGCACCGCCCGAAAATCACCTTCTGCCATGTGCAGGCGGCATTCGAGCACCTCGAAATTTGCCATGGAAACTGAAACACCGAAATCCACTCCCAAAGCAGCATCCGCCTGCTGCTGGCTCCTCCTCCAGCTTCTGCCGTTTCGGAGCTCGAGATGATTTGGAGGTCATCCCGAGCTCAACGGGAACAAAGCTCCTCTCAGATCAAATCTGCTACGCAAAGTTTTACGTCTGGACAGTCGGAATCATACTAGCGATACCTGCTGCCGTGACAATGCACTTCAGGCCCCTTTGCATCATACCCTGGCTATCACCGCACTGCACACAAAGCCATGCCGGTGCACAAACACTTGGTTCACTTAAGGTGGACAGGCGCGCAAACGCACGGTACTCAGTCTCAATCTTCAAGTAGCACGCCGAAGATCTGCGTCCTGCAAGGTGATGGCCATCAGGCTCTCCAGTGGACTCCAGGCACAACCGGAGCGGCCACCATGTGACAACGCAGGGCACGCGAAAGGCTGTTCGGACAGCACCGTTCAGGAAGAGGTTGTTGGCGAGAGGAGATGGAGCCAGCCCCTCCTACTGCCTACTGCCTTCCAAGGAAACCCTCAACACTCCTAAATACTCCCCTCCGACATCAGTCAGTAAAGGAAAAACTACTTTGCAACATCTAGGCACTTCAAGACCTGACCCCCGAGCCCCCGATCGTAAACTGTATACTAGGCCCGCCGCAGTCTCCACGATGCGTGGAGTAGGCACTGTACTGACACATACCATTCCAGTGATAGAGATCACATGGTCAACTTCATACAAGACTAGTCGCATAATGCCCCTGCCTTTTTCTTGGGGCCACTCTGATACTCCTACTGTAAGCAGCCATCGCCGATGACACAACTACGACTGCGACTACGACGATGAAGCCCGTCTATTGCCATTACCTCTGCCTCCACCTCTACTTCTACTTCAGCTCCAGCAACAGCTCTGCTTGAACTGCTGCTTCTACCCCTGCTCCCCTGCTGCTGGAACTGCTACAGTACTGCAAAGACCACGGCTACTCCTACTGCCACAGATTTGTAGCCCTTTCCAACCCACCTTGCATCCGGCTCAAGCATCCTCTCACCGAATCCTGTCATAAAGCTGAAACCCACTGAGCTGCTCGCGTTGGTTTTTTCATGGCGGCCGCTGCAAGAGCAAGCATTGAGGTCATGAATCTTTATTGGTGTACCAAACCGGGCACAGTGAGGAGGCACACGATGACCATCAAAATGCTGTATAGCCTCGCTCTATGAAATTCCAGGAAACAGGCATGACAACACATCCTCGGTCCCAAACGCATGCCGGCAGAGACCGCCGCATGGATCGACAGAGGGTTCAAGAAATGGGCGAATAGACTAACGGTTAAACAGATAGTCGCACGGATGCGTGTGTACAAAAAACATAGTTCAACACATGTAAGCATCCGCACAAAATTCACAAACACACACACACACACACGCACACATATATATATATATACATATGCGTGTGTGTGCGTGTGTATGTATGGCATATCTATACATATACGTATGCATGTATATGTATAGGTATTAATATGTATATCTGCATATGTATACGTGTGTGTGTGCGCACAAACCTATGAGGTTACATGCGTGCAGCTTATCTACAGGACTAGTAGATGGCAGGAATGTGCATATTTGCACTCCCGGGCAGGCATCAAAACACAGACAGGCACAGGGTTTAGGGTTTAGAGTTTAGGGTTTAGGGTTTAGGGTTTAGGCACAGGCACAAGGAGAAAGACAGGGAGGAAGGGAGAGAAGGAGAGGGTGGAGGCATGTCGAGACAGCTCGACAGGGAGACACGCAGAGACAAACAGATCCAGAGGTGGGTGAGCGTGCATCCGTGAATGTACATACACAGACTGACATGCCCAACAACAAAAACATGTTCAGCGCTGTACGACGGTGAAGAGACCTCCATTGCTCGCTTTGCCTGCGGGCTGCACCTTTCCGACACATGACGAACAGTGCGCCAACTCCAGGGTTCGACTCACCTTAGCTTCGTGCTGTTCCCTGTGTTTGCCTGGGCCTTGGCGGGGAATATATCACGTTTTGCACTGCTGCTACTGATCACAATCAGCTGCGTGGGCCTGACAGCACATGTGGGGCTGAGTGCTTTTTCTCTCAGCGTGCTCCGTCTCTGCCTGCTTTGAAGTGTTGAGGAGAGTTTCAAAATGATGGGGTTTCTTATTGGGCTTCGGCGCACATACTCGGACTGTGCACAGGTGAGGCATGTGTCGGGACTGTCTGGGAACGTGAACAACTTGAGCTGAACCCTTCAATCACCAGAGCTTTTTGTCCTCCTTTCCTTGCTCGGCTGTTGGGCCACCACATCACGAAGTAGGCCGGCTTCAAGAGTGAATACTGGGTTTTGCATAAGAGCTAGCTCCTTGCGTCCATTCTTATCGCTGCTGTAGCCTCTGCCTGGTGAGTCAAGTTCACGATTTGTGCACGCTTGCGAGTGCAAAACCTCTGATTCTGATCCTATCGAAGAAATTGCAATGCTGAGCATCGCTTGCAAGTTCAGGGAACTTTAAACATCTTCGTCACCAATCACTAATCTGGCCGCAAACACCGCTGGATGTGGCCGACAAGCTCCACTGCCTGCGGCTTGCACTGGGCTCACCTTTGCCTGATCTGCGGCCCGCCGAAAGTCTTCTCAACGTTGGCCAGCGCCGTGTCCCAATTCACGGCGTTGAAGCGCTCGTCCACGTTGCTTTGCTTCACGACCAGGAGAGCGCGCTTGCCGTAGGGAACGGACTTGAAGAGCTCTAGAGCGAGACCTCCAGGGCTCATCTCAGCTGCCAGCCACACCCAGCCCTTTCCGTCATCGACCACCTTTTGTGTCTCATCCACGCCGTAGCCGACGCCACCCTTGGTCACGAACATTGGGTTCGCCGTTTGCGCTTTGAGGCCCTGGACCACGGCGATGTCCTTCTTGCCGATG
>CAJNJA010032964.1:0-29982 GCA_905231915.1 Symbiodinium necroappetens
AAACCCTAAACTCTAAACCGTGGATCGAGCTGGGGGTTAGGGTTGAAGACATCGGCGCCCCTACGTCCAAAAGCCGACACCTTAGCCATCGATTTCCTACAGAAAGAGCACTCCTGGGTGTTGTTCTAGCGGTACCCTTTTTAGGTGCACGCCCCAGGTCACGGTTCAGGGTTTAGGGTTTAGACCTTATAGGATCCTCAACCCCCCCCACGAGCCGTCGTTACCCCCAGACCCGGAGATCACAGCTCCCCCAAAGGCCCCTACTCTTTGGAGACCGAACTCAGATAGACTCTTGAATCTTGAGGCCTGACATCCCAAATCACCAACCCTAAACCCCGGACACTGAACCCGAAACCAGAAACCCGAAGCCCTAAAACCCTACTTCGACATCCCAACTTTTGCATCACCCCGTCTTGCCTCGGGACTTGGGGCACTCTCTTCCTGCCAACAAGGGGCTGCTTGGTGAGGGCGATCCCTAGAAAAAAGGCCCCACCTCACTTAGGGCTGAGGGCTTAGGGTTGAGAGTTACACTAAGCCTAGACCCTGAACCCCTAAAGTAAACCCAAAAAGACCCCCCAGAACCCTAAAACCCCTCAACCCCAATCCCTGTACCCAAAACCCCTAGGCCCTAAACCCCGGAGCCGGTAGACCCCAAACCCCTGCAGCCTACAACCCTGAAGCACTTGAAAGAATGGAAAGCTGAAGATCAACCGTCGACGGCTTGGCTCAAGCATGTTCATACGGCGTTTTGTAACGAATCTGCAAGGCTTTGAACCCAAAACCCCAGCAACCCCAACTCCCCAAAACCCAAAACTCTAAACTGCCCTGAAGGGTTTAGGGCTTCGGGTTTAGGGGTTTAGGTCTTGGCTTTAGGGGTTCAGGGTTGGGCCTAAACCGCCAACAAACCTAAATCCCAAAACGGATCGCTTGTACTTTGGGACGCAGCGCTTTATCGGCAGTTATAGGAATTCGGGCTAGGCGGCTAGGGGTGCCGGGCTCAAAGCTTGATGCTCGGGGCTTTGGGCTTGGCCTGGGACTTAGGTTTCGGCATTTTGGCCTCAGGGTCTATAGAGCTTTGGGGTTTAGGGTTTGGGGTGTAGAGTCTACGGGTTTAGGGTTTAGGGTGTAGAGTTTATGGGTTTAGGCTTTAAGGTTGAGTTCAGAATTGAGGGGCTTCAGGGCTAAGGGTTGAGAGCTTAGCAGGGCTTAGGGTTTAGGATGGTTTACAGATTCAGGGCATATAACGACGAGATGGGAGTTCGACAGACCTTGGGATCCATTTTCGGGTTGAGGATTTTGGTGGTTTAGGGTTTAATGTTTTGGATTTTGGGGGATTCAGGGCTTCTGGCTTTTGATTTTGAGCGTGTTAACCTTCCACTCGAAACCCTTAACCCTAAACCCACTTTTATTCAAGGCCCATCCGGGGTTTGGGGCTTAGGATTTAGGGTTTAGGTTTAGGTTTCTGGTGAGGAGCCTTTACAGCTGCGATTAAAGTAGGAGCCTTAATAATTAGCATAGGGTTTCGGGGTATGTTCTACTATAGTCATAACAAGGAGCCCCCAAGGTACTAAGTAGTATTGGTAACTATCTAGACCCCGATATTATCTTTGTTCCTTCAGAACCCGAACCCTAGTGTCTCCCAGAGTCTGGTGCACATTCAACCCCGACCACCTCTCAAAATCCCCAGGTAGACTCCGTGAGAACGCAGAGCTTGGGCTTCCGAGATTGTTGCTTTCTGCATGAGTGCTTTTGGGGGACACCGGCAGTAGGATCAAAGGCGTCGTTCGGTTGAGGGCTACGGTAGGGTTTAGGGTTTAGGGTTTAAGGTTTAGGGTTTAAGGTTTAGGGTTTAGGGTCTAGGGGGGGGGTGTAGGGTTTAGGGTCTAGGGCCTCCTCCGCGCTAAACCTCCGGCCCTGTTGGCAGAAAGATCTTGAGTTCCAAGCTTTCGCTGTTGGTTGGCCCAGCTTCTTTGAATTACAGCCCAAGATGTGGAAATCTGTGTCCAGGTGTCGCGGCCTCACGTGACTGGGATCCAACGATACAAAAAAGCACCACACTAGGATCCTGCTTCGTAGCTACATGTTGTCACGATTGTCATGCTCTGCCAACAATATTCATGAGTTCTTGAACCCTGAACAACGAAACATCTCAGTCTCCGAATTGGAAAGTCCCTCTGCCCACTCCAAAGAAAGTGCTCAACCACCCTCAAGCCGAAGTCGTTATCATAGGTATTTAAGACATTTGTAGAGCTGTGCGCTGTACACCAGGCCTAAAACCCCCCAAAAAAAAGTGCCATACACCGGGCCCTGCACCCCCGAAAGCAACCCCGGGACACGCAAGCCCACCCCATGAGCTTAGGGTTTAGGGGTTTTGAACCCACAAAGAGTCCACGGGACCTCCGCAGATTTCTGCGCCAAACGCACTTCACGGAGCTCATCCATGGCTTAGGTTAAACCATGCCCTGATGGGCCTCCAGGGTAGGAGGGTTTAGGGTTTAGGGTTTAGGGTTTAGGGTTTAGGGTTTAGGGTTTAGGGTTTAGGGTTTGGGTAGGGGTCAAAACTTGGCAAAGAGTATACGGAGGCCCTCCAGGGGCTCCTTTAAGAGGCTCCTTTATATAAGGACTATAAGGGTTCTGCGACTTCCTTTAAGAGGTTCCTTTAAGGGCTACAAGGGTTCTGCGACTTCCTTTAAGAGGTTCCTTTAAGGGCTAAAAGGGGTTCGGTGACGAAGCCCAGGGGTCGAAGAGTGAGGGCTTACCGGCAGAGCTTCAGTGACCCGGAAGTCGCCCGGAGGATTCCTGAGAAGCTACTGACATGAAGGCCACCGCGTCTTCAAAACGCTGCGGACATGGACACACGCAGCAGCAGGCTGAATGAAAGGAGGGCTTTGGGGGTACAGTATACTTTAGGGTTTAGGGTTTAGGGTTTAGGGTGTAGGGCTTGGAGTCTAGGGGCTATGAGGAGCAGAATATTAAGAAAGGATGGAAATCGCCGCAAACCCTCACGGCCGAGATGGTGTCAGAACATTCTCTGACTCACACGAGCCCTGCCCTGACTCGCCACCTACTAAACCCCTAAACCTGTTTCCTTTAGTGGGCTCTCAGGGCTGACCTTTGGGAATTTGGAGGGCTTACGCTGTCCCAGATAAGTTGAAGGATACCTACTCGGCTGCTAAGCACAACCGCTCAAGCCTAAATGCGACTCCCTAGACCTTCAACAATCCCCTAAACCCGAACCCGAGAATCCCCTAACTATGCCCGACCCCGAAAGACATCACCTTAAATAAGGAGCTATTGTATTGAGACCAAAGCCCTCCACCCAAAGCCTCTCAGGGCTTAAGGCTTCGGGCCTCGTGTGGGGCTTAGGTCCCGCTTCTACTTTTGAAGGACGTCAGGAACCGAAGCCCTACTATCAATGAAGCGGAAGCTGATACCCTAAGCCCCTGGGCCCTTCAAGTACAAACCGTCATGAACCCTGAACCTAAACCCTAAAGCCTGAAACCCAAACCCCACTCGCTTCAAGACGAAAGCTCTAATTGCTGCCCTTCGCACTCCTCATATCCGAGAGTCCGCCGGCTGCGATGCGCGATGCGCTGTCAACCCTAAACCCTAAACCCTAAACCGTTGTCTCTTGAGAAACCCGAAACGGCTGCAGTGCCCAAACTGACCCAAAACCTTCAAACGGTGTAGGGTTTAGGGTTTTGGGTTTAGGGTTCAGGGTTCAGAGTTTAGGGTTTAGGGTTTAGGGTTTAGGGTCCCTAAAAAAACCCCTAAAAAATTCCTGGAAACCCCGGAACTTCCAATGAGCCCCACAAACCCAAACGTGAAACCTTCCCACCCTAAACCCTAAACCTTAGTAAGTTCAGAGCTCTCAAGCTTAGGATCTGCAGTCCATCATTCCGGAGTTCGAGGCTAAAGTTTGGGCCTTAAAAATTAGAATAGGGTTTTGGGAATGTTATTCTCGGCTTAGGGTTTAGGGTTTAGGTTTTAAGGCGATATTATACTGCAAACACAAGAAGGAAGCCCTAAAATAGGATTGGTGATTATTCAGGCCCCTGTATTGGAGTTTCGGAGTTGAGAGTGTTGATCTCCACTTGTTGGATTCAAGAAGCTTCGGTGTACCCTTGCCTTTTTGGGGAGGCCTTGATCAGGGTGTAGGGTTTAGGGTTTAGGGTTTAGGGTGTAGGGTAGAAGCACCATAAGCGTTTTGCGTCTCCCTTGCGACCCCTCTATCAATCATGTGTGCTTGGACGGTGTTGGGCTCGTTGAATGCCTATCTACACTTGAGGCGGCGAATTGTCGCCCGGATGCGGCGGATTATCGTACAGTTTAGAGCGCGCGCCCGGAGGCGGCGGATTATCGGAGAGTGCACGCACCCCAAGGCAGCTGATTATCGTAGAGTGTGCCCGCCCGGAGGCGGCAGATTATCGTGGAGTGCGCACCCGGAGGCGGCAGATTATCGTGGAGTGTGCGCCCGGAGGCGGCGGATTATCGTGGAGTGCGCGTCCGGAGGCGGCGGATTATCGTAGAGTGCGCGCCCGGAGGCGGCGGATTTCTTGCAGAGGGAGCACTAGATCCCTTGCAGTTCGTGACCATTGGGGGTTTCAGCAGCGTCTGTGCCAAATCCCCCAAGTCGGCGCTTCTGGGTATAGGGCTTATAGGGCTTACTTTCGGGTGCAAGGGTTCTGGGAGTCTGGTTTTGTGATTCAAAAAACATACGTCGGAAGTCATCTGAATCCCCTCGTCTGGGGTCTGAGATCCTGCGTCTGCGCACCCGTGAGCTCTGCAGCCTAAGCCCAAAAAAAAATCGCGAAAGAAAGCCCGGTTTAGGCTTTAGGGGTTTAGGGTTTAGGGGTAGGGGTTAGGGTTCCGATTCAAGCCTAAACCCCAAGCCCTAAACCCTTCAAGCCCAGCCCAAACTGCACGAAGGGGGGTGTCCCTGAGGAGAATGAGGTCGCCTTTGCGGAACTCGGCATTCCTCGGATCTGAGTGGGTGGAGAGTTGAGCTCTGGCACCTGCGGTTGATCATATAAATCCTGCATTACCTTCAGGACCCTAAACTATGGGAATTATGGTATATTCCTTACTATGGGTACTGCAGGATTTATATCATCAACCGTAGGTTTAAGGTTTAGGGCTCACCTGTAGAGCCCCCACCTACCCTCTGATCAACCCTAAAAAAGCCACTATACTGGACCAGAAGAGCTCCATTAAAGGGGGGGGGGGTTCTGGCACGGTTTTGGGTTTTTGGGCTTTGGAGTTTAGGCTTATGGGTAAGAGGTATCCGTAAGAGAAAGACAGCCCTGAAATACTAAGCCCTTCACACACCGCACTCATGCCTACGGCGAAAAGCAGTGGAGACAAGACAAGTGGCATGTCACACCATCCTTCTGCTCCGCCGAAATAGAAGAAACCCAAGCACTAGCCCCTAGCCAGTGGCTCAATCATACTTGCCTTATCCCTCGGAGATAGGACTAGGGGGAACCTTGGGGACATAGACCCTCTCAATAAGGTCCCTTTTTGAGAGAACCATAAGTGGGGTGAGGAAGGGCCCCCTTTACGGGGTCTCCCTAATAACCCTAGACCCTAAACCCCCTAAACTTCAAGGGGTCTCCCTAATAACCCTAAACCCGAAACTTCAAGGGAATCTCATGATTGATCTTCCTGGTGTTCACCCTAAACCCTAAACCCTTCATTGCAAGCCTCAAGCAGGGGAGGATCGCTGAACCCCCCGGCATCCCACAAGCCGAAAGCCTTCCCCAAAACCCCCGCGTTTGGGTTTTTAATGTTTTTAGGGTTCTCAGATGTTTAGGGTGTAGGGTTTAGGGTTTAGGGTTTAGGGTTTAGGGCTTTGAAGGTTTAGGGTCTAGGGCCTAGGGCTTTCTGGGGCTAAGGCTTTAGGGCTCAGGGTTGAAGAGACTCCTGGAACCCTACGGAAAGCCTATCTAGAACCTTCAGAGAAGCCGAATGAACAACCCTCCGACAAACAGCTTCGGGCCTTGGGGGAGTCATTTTGAAGAAAACTCTTTAGCGACATCTCCAAGAGACATGAACCTGAAAGCGATATATAGAGGTTAGGGTTTGGGGTTTTGGGTTCAGGGTTTAGGAAGTCGCGAACCTTCTAGCTGCCAAAAAGAACACATTCAAGCCGAAACCCTGCGCCCGGCACCCTTAAGTAGCATCGATTTGGGGAAGGGTTTGGTTCGGGGTTTAGGGGGGATTTCGGTTTAGGGGACCACAGGCAAGATGTGAGGATCGAAGCAGCTCGTGGTCCAATTTGGCGGAGCTCTCTGCGACAAGTATCCCAAAGCCAAATCCCCTGCATCCCAAACACCACAATCGTTGACTTGCATGTCTAAACACCCAACCAACCGCACCTTTACCTCACGGAACAAAAGCCATAATAACATAGATTGACTAACGGTTAAGAAGATGGGCACCGTTGGCAGCAGTTTGGCCGGGATGCCGGTGAACCAGAACGACGTCTCGAAAGAGCCGATCCCACAGGGATTCCTACGGCAAGGCTTGTTTCGGGCTTCGGCTTCAAGATTTTAGGGCTTGGGAAATGGGCCAATAACGTGACGGCTCTTGTTCTGCCAGGTTCTTCAAGCCTTACACCCTCAACCCTAAAACTTAAAACGTCCGCAACCTGAACCATAAACACTAAGCCTTTTTGATCGACTGAGACGACACCTCAATCACAAGAACCATGGCAAAAACCCTGAAGGCCCGAACCCTGGTTCCTGAACCATGAACCCAAAAGAAACCGCAAGCCTAAACACTGTGCTGAAATCCCCAACAAAACCTATAAAAAAAAATACATTTCAATAGCTAAACCCTAAAATCAAACGGGTTTGGAGCAATTTTCATGGCCTTGGACTTTGGGGGATCATGCCACGGCTTCTCAGAGCGCTGTTCAAGGGCTTAGGACCCAGATTCAGGATCTTGGGTTTGGAGTTTAGGGTTGAAGGTTTGGGGTTTTGGGTCTGGGGTTTAGGGGAGTCTTGGGGTTGGAGTTTAGGGCTTAAGGTTTGGGGTTTAGGGCTTTGGGCCTAGGGTTTAGGGGGTCTTGGGTTTGGGGTTTGGGGTTCCAGGTGTTTTTTACGCTGCACCCTGTCAATGGCTTGACTCTTCTAAGCTCGAAAGCAGACAGATGAGAGAAGCAGTAACGACCAAAGCTACACACACACACACACACAGAGACAAGATCGGGACTAACAAGAACACCAGAATCTAGAACCGCTGCCTCCTAAACCCAAACCCTAAACCCCAACACCCAAGCGACAATTGACAACCAAAATCCATTCCTGAAGTGCCTTACACGCAAAACCACTGATAGAACCCGGATAGAATCCACAAAGAGCGTATATACATATGTAGATATACATACATATGTATATGCATACAAGAAGTTTCAATTGCTAATTTACTTATTTACTCACTGACTTATACATACAACAAACTGAAACCTGAACCCTAAACCTTGAACCCTGAACCCTAAACGCCAAAACCTTGAACCCAAAACCCTGAACCCTAAACCCGGAACCCTAAACCTGAACCCTAAACCCTAAACCCTAAACGCCTGAACCCTGAACCCTAACCGCCTGAACCCGGAACGCCTAAACCCTGAACCCTAAACCCTAAACCCCAAACCCTGAACCCTAAACCCTAAGCCCTAAACCCTGAACCCTAAACCCTGAACCCTGAACACTAATCCCTAAGCCCTAAACCCTGAACCCTGAACCCTAATCCCTAAGCCCTAAACCCTGAACCCTGAACGCTAATCCCTAAACCCTAAACCTGAACCCTAAACGCCTGAACCCTGAGACCAAAGCGAAGCAGAGGAGTAGGAGGTGCCTGCGGGTTCAGGGTGGGCGTCATGCTCCGACCCTCGACCCAGTAAATCCACATCCACCGATCCTCAGACCGAGCTCTTTTGGCTTTGGGGGTTGTTGGGTTTAGGGTTTAGGGTTTTTGGGTTTAGGGTTTAGGGTTTTTGGGTTTAGGGTTTAGGGATGTTAAGGGTTTAGGGTTTAGGGTTTTTGGGTTTAGGGTTTTGGGTTTAGGGATTTAAGATTAAGGATCCATCGATGCAATGAAGGAGTTCATTTAGGGTGTAGGACCTTAGGATCCGCCGATCCTGCGGAGGAGTTCCTTCTTGGGGGCTTCGGAGCTCGTGGGTTTTGACCAGAAGGGCCTTTAGAAGCGCCGTGATCAAGGGTTTCTGCGAAAGCCCAAATCCCAAAACAGTCCCCTTTGGCCAGAGACCTTCATCCCTAGAGCTTCAGTTGCTTTGGGTCCTCTGGGTTGTGTGGGATTGGTAATGGGTAGGAACCTGATCCTTTCCTCTAATCCCAAAATATGGGGATCCATATGAAGCACCCTAACAAGGACGCCAGGCTTTTTCATCAGGCTCCCACATGAGGGTTGCGCAAGGTCGTTCTACTTCTCTGCGGGTGCTTGGGGTATCGAGGGTTCTTGTTGAGTTGTGTGGGGCTTGGGGCCTCAAGGGTTCTAGTCCTTAGAGATTAGGGCTTGGGATTTTGGCATTGTTTGCGGGCTTATTTTGCCGGGAAAGTCTCCGGTGAAGATTATCTCCCATTGCGCTGGGGTTGCGGATGTTTGGTGCAGGGGGCTCTATCATTGCACAAGTTGCTCAAGAAGTCACACCTTGACTGGCTAAGAGTGTTTAAGGTCGCCGGGGGCCCACTATCTACGTCTGGCTCAGCAGACGTATATGGGGGCTTCCGAAAATAGAAGACCCTAATATAGTACCCTAAATAGTAGGACCATGATTGTAAGGACCCCCAAATAAGGTACCCTAATTTTCGGAAAGTCCCATCTGGAAGCCCGGAGACCCCCAGGTTATCTTCTTGCATGGTCCAAAAACCTGGTGTGTTTTAGGCTGGGGGGCCTCCTCTGGTGTACGTGGGCTGCGATGGATCGAACTTCACGTACGTCTACCCATAGGCCCCAAAGTAGTTCCTTTTTATGGTTTATATTTAGAAACCTATAAGGTCATCCCAAAAAGGAACTACTTAGGGGCCTATGGGTAGAGCCTACAAGATCATGAAGGCGGTCGAGGGCCAGAGCTGGCGAGGGCCTCCCTGCGAAGAAAGGCTGGGTTCCCAAGGAGTCTCATGCCTCGAAGGGTAGGCTAATATTGTTATAGTAGTATTTTCGTCGTAGTAGTCCTAGTAATAGTAGTAGTCGTCGTAGTCATAGTAGCAGCAGCAGTAGCAGTAGCAGTAGTAGTAGTAGTAGTAGCAGTAGCAGCAGGAGGAGAAGAAGCAGGGGTATCGTCAGCAATAGTAGTCCGCGAAGAGAAAAGCTGCAGGAGTAGGAGCACACACTACGGCATCCGGGAGCCAGAGGAAGAGCAGGCGGAAAGGATTTTCGCAACGATTCAGGGCTGTCTCCTGCCTCTCAGTGCTTCCCTCAAGCCCTTGATGCCCAAACCATTGAGACGGTGCGATACACGCTTCTGGCTGCCAGCAAGCACAGGAAGAACTGCACAACCGCGTAGACATTCCGGCCGCCGAAATCTATCAAATACCGAGCCACCACTGGGCCCAAGAAGCGGGTGATGCAAGTGCCAGCCGTGCTATGCTTACGGTACATTGCGATGTCAAAGCTTGTACCTTTGGTTGCTGCCCGGCAGGCCCATCCCTCACCTATGCCGTTTGCAACGCTGGCCCCACCATAGACGATGACATCAGCAAGCAGCAGGCTAGCAGCGCCGAGGTGAAGGTCGAAGAAGAGAATGGCACCCCATGCGCCCAGGCCGGCCATCATCAAAAAAATGAAAGGCTCATCCACAAGCTTCCAGGACATGAGAAGGGCGGAGAAGCATGTCATGAAGAGGCTGCCACAAGCAATGACCGTGAAGGAGGCTCCACTGAACTCAGGGCTCCAGCCGTAGGAAACCTTTTAGAGTTTAGGGTTTTGTGTTTAGGGCTTGGGGATTAGGGTTCTGTGTTTAGGGCTTAGGGTTTAGGGTTTTGGGTTTAAGGTTTTTTCTCAGAGGCCGAGGAATGAAGAGTTAGGACATTGCATGACTTTAGGATTACTACATTGCTAAAATGGTCAGTGATTACTGTAGGATAGTAGTGCCTTGGGGAGTACGATTTCTTCCCCAAAAATAAGGAGGGCCAAGGAAAACAACCCTGCCTCTAAGAGCATTATGGTGGCCACCTCTATTGCGGAGATGGAGAAGCATCGCTCATAGGCATAGTACACCATGTTCCTCGAGCACTTGTCGGAACGCTGGCTACACTCAAGGGACTGCTGAGAAAGTTAGAACTACGGATACGGGAGCGGGAGACAGCGTCATGGAGGTGGAGCTCATTGCTTTATGATAAACCCTGTGACTGCTGGGTTACGGAAGGCAGGCCTTTATCTTGAGAAATCTCAGCCTAAGCCCTAAACTCTAAACCGGAAAGTGCTGTCGAGATGCCACACGATTTGCTCACGTGCTTCTTCGCTCCAGCTCTCGGGCTCAACATCCTTGCAGGGTTTAGGGTTTAGGGTTTAGGGTTTAGGGTTTTGAACCCCAATACAATTTGTTCACAATCTTGCGTTAGCACATTATTGCTCAGTGTTACCAACTTTATGAGTAGTACTAGTACTACTAGTGCTCTTGGTTGGTATTTGTAGAACACCAGAAACCCGACATCATGGGGCCCGGGGGAGGTTCCTTATTGGATGTCCTTTGCATTGCACTTGTCCTCACTCGCCTGAGGACTCATATCCTGAGGACTCGGATCCGGAATTTGAGTGGGAAGGATGGCGGCGACTGTCACTAACTCAGCGGCCTGGACAAAGAACATGCCCATGTATACCCAGCTCATCATGCTGATTGGAGACACTGCGTCACTGGCGTAGCTTCCCCGAACGAAGCGGCTCAGCGCGGCAAAGAAAATCGGACCCGCGATGAGGCCGCAGTTTTTGGAACACTGGGTCAGCATCGACCAAAACGTCTTGTCATCGTGGGGAGTAACCAGATTCCACATGGTGCACTGCGGAATCATGATCATACCACCAAGCACATTGGCCACAAAAATCAGGAAGACCACAAGCCAAAAAACCATGCGCTTGGCCTCTACATTCCATCCGATGCAGGACTGGATGACCAAAGCAATGGCCGGCATGAAACACACATTAAGTCCGTAGCAGAAGACAAAGACCTTGCGAGCATGGCGTTGGTCCCAGTCCTGTTCGTTGGTGAATCTCTGCCCAGCCAAGGTTCCGATGAGTGCACCCACTGGCATGATCCCGATCATTACTCCGCTTGCGGTGGCGGACTCTCCCATAGCCAGCGCGTAATCCAGCGAAATAGGTATCGATAACGACTTGGTGACATACGGCACAAACCAGCCAATCAAGAAGCCAAGCTGGAGCAGAGTTGAGTTGCTGCCATCCCTCCTTGCTAAGAGCGGCTTCCCTCCTGCTCCCACGAAGAGCTCATGGATCAGCGCCAAGCAAAAAAAGAGAAGTATGCCCACCAGCACGGCGGTGTTGATTCTCACCTCGACCTGTGAGAAACTGTCAGGCCGGAAGGTGTGCGTCAAAGGCCCTTCGCTAACAATGCGGGCGTTGACCTGCAGAAGGATGGTGCTCACATCCTCTGCAGACGAGAATGCCATGTATAGGGACACGGCATATGGAAAGGGTTCGGAAGAAGAGGAGATACGCAAGCCTAGGACTCGACGAGCGACTTGCTGCAGAATTCACAGAGAATCTCAGGCAAAGCTTGAATGGATTATCGTAAGTTGAAAGTTGGAGCATCCCATTGATGCTTTAGCCTCAACGATTGTCCATGTTAGTCCTTTACGACCGTTCTGCTATGATGCAACTACCTGAACCTCTCCTTGCGAACGTAAAAAAACTCCACTATCCCCAAATCCTCCACTGGCGAGACCTCTGCAAAACCCAACCTTAAACCCTACACCCTGAACCCTAAGCCTCTAAACCAAAAACCAAAGGCAAGAAGCCAGAGATGCTCCAAAAAAAACCCTACACCACCCGAAACCCAAGCCCTCAACCCCACCATCGCCTCAGCCCCAAAGGCCTCCTAGGATGCCCTTGTAGGATCCGTATCTCACGCCCTTCTAGAGTTTAGGGTTTAGGGTTTAGGGTTTAGGGCTTAGAGGTTTAGGGGTTTAGGGGTTTAGGGTTTAGGGTTTAGGGTTTAAACCCATTCCAAGCTCCCAGCCAGAACATTATATCAAGCCTGTTACCAACCCCATATCAAGAAGGCCCCGAAACCCGAACCTCAACGCCCCCTAAACCCTAAACCCTAAACCCTAAACCCCAGACCCTAAACCCTGAGGCAAGGGGCTTTGAAAAAGATCAGCGGAGGCCCTGCTATCCAGGCAGCCTGACAGCTGGGTTCTGCGCTCTCACTGGGGACTATAAGAGCTTCAAGAAGGCTTTTGAAAACACATACGACTTTCGATGAGGCTTTATCTGTTTTTGGAAAGGGCGTCATACAGGTTTAGGATCGGGCTTTAGGGCTGTGAGCTATAACCCTAAACCCTAAACCCGAAGCCCTAAACCCTAAACCCTAAACTTTATGAGGCTTTGGGCTTGAATTTAAGGTTAAAAAGGCCGAGGGCCTGATCCGCGTGATGCGGAACTGCAGACTCTCCGGTCGACTGAGGGTTTAGGCGTCAGGACTGGGTAGCCTTCAGGGCTGTTAGGGTCTAGGGTTTAGGGTTCAGGGTTTAGGGTTTAGGGTTTAGGGTTTAGGGTTTAGGGACTCTTTTGGGGGTTTTTTTTGGGCTCCACGGTGTTATGTAGGGTATCTGGGGTTTGGGCCTTCATGGGTTCGAGGGGCTCTAGGGGTTCTTTTGTGCTGTTCCCAAAAAAGTTGAATAAACCCTCAAATTATCTTCTACGGCCTTTGTACAAACCGCCAGTCTCACCGCAAGCTATGGCCCAAAGCCCTAAACCTTAAGCCCCAAACAGAACCGCGTGCATCAAACGGAATGGGGTTCACTTCTTGATGAGAGGGCTCGGAGTCTCTGGGAACATCTTCTAACAGCAGCTTTCCAAAGGAGCCTTCCGCCCCCAAAGCGAAGCAAAGCCTCCGTAAGCCCCGAACGCCCGAAGAAAGCCTGACAGGGGCTCGAATTCTAGAGACACAGAAAACCTCCCATAGAATCCCAGAACCCTGCACTAAAACTCTGCACCCTGACCCTGTAACCCTGAATACCAGACCTTTAAGAGTAGAGTGAACCCCAACCCCTAAACCCTAAACCCTAATCCCGAGCCCTAAACCCCACAGTCGGGTCCCCCGACTTTGGCGAGCGACCGCCATGGTATGCTCATGGCGGGGAACTGGTGTTCTAGCAAGCCCGACGTGTATTGTATGTAGGTATATGCATATGTCTATGTCCATGTGTATGCATACGTGTTTATGAACATGTATATTATATATGTATATGTATACGTAGAATTGTTTTTTATCTTATGGTTATCCCTACTTCTACGTACATTTTCATGTTATTTACATGTTTCGTGTTTGTTGACAACCCCGTGTACTGCCATGATGCAGCATACGCCCAAGTATTGAATTATTGCAAAGTATTCCATTTTCTGTCCAACTACACTTCAACCCGTTTGGTGTGTAGGATAATTGCCCTTTCAGCCTGAAAATCTGGCACAAACACGAGGCTAAACCCTGTTTAAGGTCGACCGAAAACCTCTGTGAATGTCTTGTGGCTGGCCGATTGCTTCGTTGTAGGAGCCTTGACCATAACCCTAAACCCTAAACCCTGGATCCTTGACCAAAATGCCACGGTTTATGGATCATTTTGCATGCTGAGCTGTGCTCATTACAGCCTGGGCTCAGGTTTTGCGTAGGGTCCACGGTGTAAGGCTGCGGAGTGTAAGGTTCCGGGTTCAGGGTTGTGTTTTTTCTAGGGTTTAGGGGTTTAGGGTTTAGGGGTTTCAGGTTGGATGTGCTTAGATTTTGGAAGCTACAGCCCAAGCCTCATCTAACAGTGTCGCCCTTCCACCGAAGTGAAGCAAGGCGAGTCCCCGAATCTCAGGAAAACTTGCGGAATCTGGGGTTTGGGGCTTCGGGCTTAGGGACTTTACGATTTAGGGTTTTGGCCTAGTTCGGATCCAACATAAACCCCAAAACCCTAAACCCTAGACCCTAAACCCTAAACCCTAAACCCCTAAACCCTAAACCCCTAAACCCCAAAACCCTAAACCCCTAAACCCTAAACCCTAAACCGAACGGCTTTGCCTCCTTCTCGGCTTAGGTCCGCTTCGGGAGGACTGCGGCGACTCCCCGAGCCTCCTAAGCCTAAACCCGTGGAAAAAACCTGGGAAAGCCAACCTGTTTTAAAGGAAACTACAGGTGGGGAGTTTAGGGTCTATAGGGCTTCTATAAGGCTTCTATAAGGTATATAGACCTCTGTAGAATCCTTACCATATCCGTTTAGGGTTTAGGGTTTAAGGTTTAGGGTCATATCATTTCTAGAACCCTTCTAGAACCCTGAACCCCAAACCGTAAAACCAGAAAACCCTGAAACCGCAAAACACTAAAACCTTGAAACCCAAAATCCTAGATCCCAAACCCAAAACCCGAAACCCCTAGAACACCCAAACCCTACGAGTACAACGCTACACCCTGAAACCCTAAAACCCTAACACCCTAAGCCCTAACACCCTGACACCCTAAACCAGAAACCCTAAATCCCTAAACCCTAAAGCCCTAAAACCCTAAACCCTTTGAGGGCTCCTTGAAGGGGTTCCTTTGAAGGCCCTGTTTTAAGGGACTTTTAATAAAGAAGGGATCTTTAAGAAGTAAGGCTTTCAGGGCTTGGGGGCCTGGCTCTCTTAGGGTTTAGGGTCTCCGGGTTAAGGCTTTCCGGGAAGGGTTCCTCTAGATTCAGGCGGTCAGGCCTTGTTAGGGTTGAGGGTTTAGGGTTTAGGGCTATCAGGGCTTATTAGGGTTTGGGGTTTAGGGCTTGGGGTTTAGGGTTTAGGGGTCTAGGGCTTAGGGTTTGGAATTTTTAGGGAGGTCTGTGACGTCCATTCTCAGCAAGGAATAGATCATCCCAAACAGGCTGGGCTCCCCATAAAGCGTGATGATCTGAAGACACTCCCTCCTAGTTGTGTCGGTTCCTTCATCTCCTTGTTCAGGCCAAACCCTAAACCCTAAACCCCTAAACCCCTAAACCCTAAACCCCTAAACCCCTAAACCCCTAAACCCTAAAACCCTAAACCCTCAACCCAACAGGGTTAGCCGCGTTGAGTTGTTGACAGCTTCGAGTCCGGAATGGGAAGGAAGGCCGGAAGGGATCTCAGCGTTCAGGGTTCCGGGAGCAGGTTTAGCAGGTTTATGACGGTTTATGTTTAGGGTTTACGGTTTAGGGTTTAGGGGTTAGGGTTTAGGGTTTATGTTCAGGGATCCGGGCGTGGGGGTGAGAGGAGCAAGGAACTGAAGGACATGCTGGGGTCCCCGACCCGAGAGCTTCAAGGGAGTGTACTTACCACGTATTTATTTGATCTCATTTTCGACGCACAGGAGGAGCCTGTGTCACCAGTATATCAATCCCCATGCAGAAAGCCTGCTGCATGATAGTTGTCCACTTTCCGCATGCCACGCACACATCTGCAATCCTCGGAGAGAAGTTACTCAATCCTGGGCCTTACTGCACAGCCCCGATCCCTCACAAACTTCTAGCCGAGCTTGGAAATAGGGCAGGGTGAAGAAGGCATTTTGAGGCTTCACATTGATCAGCCCTGTCTGATCTCAAGCCTCCAGAAAAGTCAGGTAGTTCGATACTTGCTGGCATCATGGTTTTGCGCCTGTTGGGGCACGACGACCATTATGTTGCTGCCCAGGACGTGTATAACCTTCTGCTGCTCAGTCACCACGTTCGTCGGGCGGATTGGGCCCAACGTGTTCTGCCCTTTCTGGGATGGCGCATCTTGCACTCCAATGGGCCTGTGTCTGCAATGAGCTACACAACATGTGTCATCAGTGAGGCTGGACAGCTCGTCCGCTTCGGCCACACTCGAAGTGCTTTTCGTTTTGGGGAGGAAGTTGCTTTACCAGCAGACCTCGGTCCGGTGCTGGCCGTAGCTGCCGCAGGACATCACACCTGTGCCGTGAAGGCGAGTGGCGAGCTGGTTTGCTTCGGACATAACGATTTTGGTCAGTGCGATGTGCCTGTCGACCTCGGTCCGGTGGTGGCCGTGGCTGCCGGACGGTGGCACACCTGTGCCGTGCAGGAGAGTGGCGAGCTGGCTTGCTTCGGAGGGAATGATGATGGCGAGTGCGATGTGCCGCCCGACCTCGGTCCAGTCGTGACCGTGGCTGCCGGATACAAGTACACCTGTGCCGTGAAGGCGAGTGGCGAGCTGGTTTGCTTCGGAAGAAATGCTCAGGGTCAGTGTAATGTGCCTCCCGACCTCGGTCCGGTGGTGGCCGTTGCTGCCGGAGACGAGCACACCTGTGCCGTGAAGGCGAGCGGCGAGCTGGTTTGCTTTGGCTACAATGAAGATGGTCAGTGCGATGTGCCTCCTGATCTCGGTCTGGTCGTGGCCGTGGCTGCCGGAAGTGCTCACACCTGTGCCTTGGAGGCGAGCGGCGAGCTGGTTTGCTTCGGAGACAATGATAGTGGCCAGTGCGACGTGCCTCTCGACCTGGGTCCGATGGTGGCCGTGGCTGCCGGAGACGAGCACACCTGTGCCGTGAAGGCGAGTGGCGAGCTGGTTTGCTTCGGGAGCGATGCAATTTTTCAGTGCGATGTGCCTCCAGGATTCAAGGTTCTCCTTGGCCCACGCACACGGGCCATCTGCGCATCCAAACCCGATGCGACGCGGGAGGGATTGCAGCCCGGACATAACGACGAGCCTCCAGCTGGAATCTCGGAAGAGGAGAGGACAGCCGAATCGTAGCAGAGCAGGAAGCTTCTTGGGACGAGCGAGGGATTTGACTGCAGCCCTCTGGTTCAAAGATCTTCAGCCGGCAGCAGTGAAGTCCACAGAGGATCTGCACAGAGGAAGTTGGACTTTTCGAGAGATCAGAGTTCTTCGAGGTACAATCTTGGCTATGTGGAACAGATGCATGTGTTTTCTGAAATGTGCGAGCCTCCTTCGAAGGGAAGATGCAGAGAGATGGATCGATGAGCAGTGATAGCTTTCTTTCTTTCGACGTTGCTTGATGTTGATTTGCCCTTCTTTCGCTTTTCGAATCCGGGTTTAATTGCTAGTTTCAGCGAGTGAAAGAAGAGACTGGGCTGGTTCAGCCACGACATGCCTCACATGCCTCGGACCACAGAAAGACGTAAAAAAGAGGCAAGGCCGGCTCAGGGACACCACGGCACGAACCCGCGCCGATTCCAAGCGAATCATTCTTGATGTGTCATGCTTGCTGCCGAGCTCGCCCTAAGATGTGCTGTGCTTTGCATAGGGGTTTAGGGTTTAGGGGTTTTGGAGTTTAGGGTTTCGGAGTTTAGCGGTTAGGGTTTAGATAGTACCCGTTTACCCTTTGTCTTTTTGGGTTCCCTTCTTGAAGCCAAACAGCAAGAAAACGGACATCTTTATTAGTAAGGGGCTACTCAGGAGCCTAGGCAATTGTGTCAGGAGCATTGACAAGGAATCGGAAGCTGCAGCTGGAATACAAACGTCACCGGATGGTTCCAGTTATTTTTGTAGCACGCATGGTGCATGTGTTGCTGTGACTTGTCGCCGCATCCTACAGGCCCTACACAGCTGCATCTCGATTTGGCTGTCTCTTTGGAGTGATTTGCCTTCAGCTTCCTCCGAGTGAGCAGCCGCCAGGGCGACTCCATGAATCCAATTTCACGAACGACACGAACCTGTGGTTCAGCGTTGAGGGCTTGTTTTAGGCCCAGCGTTTGGCGTTGAGGGTGAGCCCCAGCTTCAGAGAAAAGGTGAACTGAATTTCGGCATTCCTTGATCGTAGCTCGTTTCTGTGACTTACTATTAGGGCAATGATTAACTAATTGATACACCCGTTTGTTACTGCACTGACAAGCTACTTTGCTGATGTATCTTTCGCGTCTGAGGCAAAAATAATCAGATTCAAGACTGTAGTCCTCAGTCCTTTGTCGCTGTATGCAACGAATCGAAGCAACGAAAAAAGTAGTCCAAGCAAAAATCAGCAGCGTAAAGTATCATGAACGCATGGAGGGCAAGGCCTTGGGCCATGAAATCTTTGAGTCACCAATGCGATTTGATGAGGCATAACCCTAAACCCTACACCCTAAACCCTATAAACCCTAAACCCTAAACCGTGGCTGATAGACAAGGTGCCCCTCAAACCCCAAGGTTCAGGTTCAGGAGGTTCCGGGGTACATAGTGTTTGCAGTGAAGAACTCAAGTGACATGTGCTCCACTTAAAAATCCTGAACCCGAGGCGCTAGACCTTAAACCCTATAATTAATCAATAACTATACAAATCACTATAAATATAAATATAAACAAATAAATAAATAAATATATATATACACATATATTAGGAACCTGAATAATTAATACCAGTCCTATTTTTTTAAATTAAGGCCCCTAGAGTAAGCCGGAAATTGGTCTTCTTGTTCAGACCCTGAGTGTGGCATTGCTGCAGGTGAGCTGGATGGGGTATATCTCGGCATCCTTCAAGGCGTCCCCGATTACGGCCTCAACCGGGCTTTCTTGCCTGAAGTGCAGCTTTTGGGGTTCAGTCTTCATTTCAGGCTTGATCGTTGATGGTTGAGGGTTTGGGTTCCGGGAATCCGGCAGAAGCTTTGGCCCCCTCAACCTTAGTCCTTCAAGGCGAGGAAGGCACGAAATTGATTGAAGAGCAGTGCACGTCAAAATCATATCCAAGGGCCTTGAGCATGGTACCGCTCGACATGGGGCCGCCCAGCATAGGATGTTGACCTAAGTTTCCTGCTCTTTGGGCCTGGCCTCCATGTAGTGTAGTGTCGCTCATTGCTGAAAGGTCGCTCTTGAAGAACTCCTTGAGGTGTGACGATGGACAGCGGCCCCCCTCTCTAGCCAGGGTTCTGAGCTCAGAGCGGTCTCGTCATCTACATAAGCCCTGAAGCTTGCGCCGTACAAACCCTACACCCTCAACTCATGGCCGCATAGCCCTAAACCATACCTTGAGCTACCAATACCTACTTTTTTGTGGGGTCCTTATAAATTCTATGTTGGGGTTTATCATAAGAACCTTCAACAAAGGTAGGTTATGGTAGCTTAAGGTAAAGCCTTCACAGTTCCGAAGAGTCCTGCGCCTTCCATACCGCAGGCGGCATCAGCGCAGACTGGACTCCGCGCAGCATAAGGCCGTGTAAGTTCGTGGACTCAACTTTAAACCCTAAAGCCCTAAAGCCCTAAAGCCCTAAACCCTGAACCCTAAAACCCTAATTAAACCCCTAAACCCTGAACCCTAAAACCCTAAACCCCTAAACCCTGAACCCTAAGTGTTCTGGAACACAATGTCTGATTAACACAATTGCTCGTGCCGTTGGTGCTGGTGATGCTTGCGACCTTCCTCGTTTCATTGTTGTTGATGATGACTTTTCTCTCAAAGCGTCCCTAAAACCCTAAAGCCCTATAAACCCTAAACACTCTAAACCCTAAAACCCGAAACCCTTAACTCCTTAGAACCCGAAAAGCCCGGTTTATCTACGGAGTCGACGGGGTCAGAGAGCACCAAAAGGGTCGGCTTTCCTGAAGACTCCGAAGTCCGAAGTCCCAGCGTCCACAGCAAGAGCTCCTTGAACGGTTCAGAAGCGGAGATTCTCACAGCTTAGGGTTTAGGGTTTAGGGTTTAGGGTGCCTGAGGGTAGGGCATGTTCGGGTTTGGCTGAGTTTTGGGTTTCGGGTAGCACAGACCTGGCAAGCTGCTCTGCAAAAGCAGGGCCGGGACAACAGGCCACTTGCTGGAGTGCGCTGCATCGAGCTACCAAGACGGCGCGTAGGCCCTGAGAATACCCTGACTCATATCCCAGCATCAGCACACCCTATTAGTTGGGACGAGACGCACGCTTTTTCAGCCTCATTACCGACGTTCTTGCAGGCAATCCAGCCTTGCATACCAGGCTCTTAATATGGACCACTGGCAAGGCCTCCACTTCGACTACAGCATGAACCTCACGTTTTTAAGCTCTCCACTCTTAAGTCGGGAACCCGGATACTCGACCTCTGAACCCTCTCCCTAGCCCCGGAAACCACATTCAATCCACTAAACAACCTTGGGAAACCACCGAAACAAAGAACTAGCAAGCACTTCTCTCAGATGGCCTGGCGCACTCATACTGGCACTTGCGCTGTCATGGTGTTCCCTGGCATCCAAAGCCCGAATTTGAAACCTGGGTTGATTAGGTTCGAGACTGGCTTTCGCTGGGGCATGCGCTCACAGCTACATGAAGTATGATAGGACTTGTTTGGGAAAATGCCTTCTTGACTGTTAACTGCGATTTCCTTCAAGCTTTTCGTAGTCCACAGGTCTCGAGCTTGGTTATTGGGATTCCAGGCCTTGGGTTTCGGCCAATCAGCTAATCATAGTTCCTCTCGGCAAAAACATTCAGGGTTTAGGATGTTGCAGGAACGTGGTATCTATGCTGTTTCTCTGAGCAGCTGAGGCATGTGATGCAGAAAATGCCACGCCCAACTGCTGTATCGCTAGCGACGCCTGAGAGCCTGTGCTCGGGGAATTTACATCATTATTTAGGGTTTAGGGTCGTTTAGGGTTTAGGGTTTAGGGCCGTTTAGGGTTTAGGGTTTAGGGGACTGTATACACTGGTTGTTAGGTAGCCAAGGTCCCTGGAAAATGTGGCGAAATGCTGTCGCGCTTCCAAACCGAAGGACTTTTCGTGCCCCTCAACCGATAACCTGCGTTGCTATCAAGGGCCTCAGAGAGGGCCTAAGCTACCATGGTAACTTCCAGTATAGGATTTAGGGTTTGCTACTTTTTGTTGGATAGGAGCTGGAGCAACTCGTAAGATTATCCCCTTCTGAACCCCTAGTGTCTTGAATAACTCTACGAAGACAGACACCTCAAGCCTTCTTCAAGGTGCTTACGTTCGGGCAGCATTCGTGTATTTATTTCGGGGATTTTCAAGCTATAGGATCCCTATCCTATATCCCGTGGTTAAGGGTTTAGGGCCTGGGGTTTTTGGGGGTTTTAGAGTTTAGAGCTTGGGGCTTCAGGGGTTTTCGGGTTTACAGTCAACCATCTACTGCCGATTTCGGCTCGGACCCTCAAGTATTGGGCTGATACTACAGGTGCTGGCGCACCCGGCTCAGATCTACCGCGAGTGCTTGAAAAAAGATTTTTGTGTTTTTTGAAGGGGTCCTTGCAGTAATAGTCATCG
Source organism: Symbiodinium necroappetens (assembly GCA_905231915.1). Taxonomy (NCBI): domain Eukaryota; class Dinophyceae; order Suessiales; family Symbiodiniaceae; genus Symbiodinium; species Symbiodinium necroappetens. The sequence continues at coordinate 21,351 of CAJNJA010032964.1, forward strand.
TTTCAGCAATGATCATATCAAGAATCACAATCCTAGCATTCTATGATACTACTCCCTTGTGCGCCGCACTGCATCAAGTTAGATACTGCAGAGCTGTCGTCAAGCCCGAAACACTAACTTGGGGGGTGCGCTTTTGCTTCGTAGGAGAAGCCGGGAAACAGTAGGATTCAGGGTCGGGGTCAGGGCGCAGGATGTAAAGTTCAGCTTTTGTGTTTGGGCTTTAGATCATTCGGCCCTTACCCGCTCGGCGAAAGAAAGTCGGTGGAGGGGAGTAGACGACATCAGGTTCTAATGCGAGAAGCGAGGATTGAGCATCTCGCACCAGCTGACCCAGGCAAGGCCAGAAAAAACTGTCCGACCTACTGTAGAGCCGTCAATGGGCAAACATCACAGTGGCAAGCGGTGAGTAGAGTGCTCGTACATACTGGTAGATCCGTAGACACATGTAACCGTACATGTAGAGAGCGGGAGTGATTATGCTAGTAACAGGTAGTTATAATACCCTAAAACCTAAAACCTAAAAGCCCAAAAACCCAAAACCACCTAAACCCTAAACCCAGGTAGAAAGGACCCTCTGAGCTGCTCTGTGAGCGAGAGAAGTCGACCGAGTCGACCGAACCTTGCAGAGGATCCTTTGGGTTTCAGTTGCGCTTGGAGTTCCATGTATTCTTGGGCCTCCGGAGTCTATGTGTTTTTTCAACCAGCAATAGTATTAGTTCCAATAGTAATAATAGTAATAATAATAATACTGATAATAACTAGTAATACTAATAATGCTAACAATAATAATAACAATAATAGAAAATAATGAGCCTATGGGTAGACATATATTGTAGAAGCCTGAATCATTACCACTACTACTTTTTTTTCTGGGGGGGGCGGGTTTAGGGTTTCGGGTTTAGGGTTGGGTTTAGGGGGGGGTTCCTTATTGTATGCGTAAGAAATTATAAACCCCAACGTTATTAAGGCCCCTGCATTAGCCAGCGGACAGAGCTGTAGTGAGGCCTTGAGGGCATCTGTCCTGTCCAAGACAGACAGGTGGACCAGCTGAGTTAACGGCCACGGAGAAACGGGCGAGAGGGGAGAACATCACAGGGGAAGGGCGCTTCAACCAGCACCAGAATATGAGCCTTTGAGGTTTATAGGGCCGGGCTGCTGATTGAAGTCTTCAGACTTCGGGTTCGGCTGAAATTTGCAGCAAGTCTATGGTGCATTGAAGCTGACCAGTCCTGGGCCTGCACTCTTTCAGATGGCCAGCCGGGGAGTTAGGAATTCGGAACAAGGTCTAGCTTTCGGGTTCAGGGTTTAGGTTTCAGGGGTTTGAAGGTTCGGGGCTTAGCAAATGGCAGATCTCTTCACCCATGGAAGCGGGGTGACCCATGGATGTGTAGGGTTGAGACCCCATGCAGGGACTTCAAAAGCTAGAATTCATGTCGTAGGTCCCCAAACCCTGAGCCGTATCTGGTGCTGCAAGAAGCTTCCCTTCTACCCCAATCTTCTTCGAAGCCCTCTTTTTCGGGAGGCAGACGAGACATCCTAGCTGCTACCTAGCTAAATGCAGACAGGAGTATTGTGGGGCTTTCAAGAGCATTATCCCGCCCAGCTCTTGAGGCATGCCCCTTCAACGCCTAAGGCTTAAGGCTTCGTTCAGCAAGCCCTTCTTCTGCTGGGGATTTCGAAAGCTTCGGACAAGTGGACATTTCCTCCAAGGAGCTCAGTCTGCAGACCTTGGCCCCCCTAACGCCCAACAGCCCGACGCACTTTTCGTAAGGCTCCAGGGCACAACTCTCATAAACCCTAAACCTTAAATCCTAAACTTAGGGTTTAGGGTGGTTTAGGGTGGTTTAGGGTTTAGGGTTTAGGGTAACTTCATAAACCTGAATCTTAAGAGGCAGCCGTGCCAGCCGGTCTCTTTCGGAATCAACTTCAGCCTCCCGAATAACTTGGTGACACTGCTTGCGGCCGATCCGGAGATGAGCATTGCGCCTGCTGTAGAAGCCTGACTGAATACCTATCATACTTCTTAGGGCTCCTTAAGATAAGTAGAGTGCAATACATATATATATATATATGTATATACATGTATATATAGCTAGCAATATACTTCGGAATCCTATTCCTTAAACCCTTAACCCCAAACCCCCAACAATTCCTATAAGGTACCAGCTAACAGCACTTTCCGATTTCAAACCGTAGCCCCTACAGTTGAAAACGAAAAAAGCACAAGATTGTGGAATCACAATACGACAACTACCAACACCAGTGCTGTGACAACACCGTTGGAGTGTGCATGTAGAACGCTACGACTGATGCACAGCTCTGTTTGGGAAATAAAACGCTTACTGATTACAGTATCGGTGTTGCCATGTTCAGCCTTCATACCCGACATTTTGACGTTGAACCTGGAAATCCGCGGGTCGTACACCCAGCCTGTGCCCAACATCTGCGTGCCCTCAGGAAAATGTGGTTCGTTGTCTCGTTATCACTTAAGCCCAGGGTGTTGTTTCGACCAAATGCCTGCATCCTGGGTCTAATTAAGCAGACCCTAAACCCTAAACCCTGAACCCTACAACCTTATAAACCCTGAGGGCTTGTAGACGGGATCGCCGCGTCGATGAAGCAGTGCCTGAGATCACGGGAATGGCCTTGGGGCCTGTTAGGGAGTCGCCAGAAGGGGCTTCTAAGGCATCCTAACCACACTGAAACAGTTACCCTAAACTTACCCTAAACCCTAAACCCTAAACTAAACGGCGCTCTTACTCTTGCTAAAGGCCCGACTCCTCTTCTGAGAATCCATGACCCTGAAACCCTACAGCCCTTCATTAATCAACCCCTAAACGCCGAAGCCCTAACACCTTAAAACCCAAGAGCCCGAAGCTCTAAGTCCAAATCCTCTCCTGCGAAGCCCTTCTGCTGTCTTTGTCCCCAACTCTGAAGACACCACCATAGCTGCGTCCTGCCAGAGTGCAGGACCTGCGGCTATCTTAAAGAGCTGGATGGCAGAATTTCGGTCGAAAGGTTGTTTAGGGTTGAGGCTTTAGGGCACGGGAGCTTCGGTGTTGAGGGCTCAAGGTTTAGTTCTGAGGCCTTGGCGTGTCGGATGGCTGAAAGTTTCCGCCGGCCTGTCTTTCGCAGTTCAGAGAAGAGAGAAAGGTGCGATTCAGCCTTCGTAGAGTAGACGGTGTAGTTTTCGATTTGCAGCATTGGTTTACGGGTCCCTGTACCCCCAATAGTATATACTTTTGCCTTATAGCAGTCCTGTATAAGTACGTTAGAGCCAAAGTATGTACCCAAAACCCTAAACCCTAAAACCCCTAAACCCTGAAACCCCTAATCCCCTAAGGCCCTAAACCCTAAACCCTTACTATTTTCGTACGTGGACCCTGAGGGTACACAATTTCTGGTAGATTTCGGAAGCTCTGAAGCTGGAATCTGGGACTTCAGGCTTCGCTGCAGGGATCTGTACCAGGATTCTATACTTCTGTAAAGTTCAGGGTTTAGGGTTTAGGGTTTAGGGTTATAGGGTTATAGGGTTTAGGGTTTAGGGTTAGGGTTTAGGGTTATAGGGTTTAGGGTTCTGGGTTTAGGGTTTAGGGTAGGTTCTAGAAGCGTTCTGTTCGGAGCGTTGCATTCTCGAGTTCGGCCTTCAGTTCCTTCAGGGTTTCGGGGTCCCGTCTGCTCGTCAGCTCATGTACATCACATGCCCAAGATAAATTCAGCGGGCGCTGGCAGATGCCAAGAGCATTTCCCGGAATGCAAGCTCAAGAACGCAAGAAGCAAGATGCAGAATACCTGTTCTGAGCCTGAGATTCTACCTTCTCAAACCCTAAACCCTTAACCCTGAACCCAACATTGCATGGTAGACTTTCAGCGCACGCTGCTTCGATAATCGCAATGGCTTGCTCCCTTCTCCACCTCTGGAGATATACTTCGTGGCTGAGTAGGCAACCTTACATGAAGAGCTCCTAAACCCTATATAAACATTGACCTTAGAAAACCCTAAACCTTAAACCTCTGAGCCCCAGCCCTGAAACCGCAATCATCTCCGCCATTAAACGCTATTCCTGAAACCCTAAACACTATAAGCCCTGAGCCCTAAACCTTACCAGCCTTTTGTGAACTAAGCCATAAAGGGGATGTTGATCGAATCAGATATAGCCATAGGCTCCATAGTAGTTCCATTTTGTGGTTCATATTGAGGAGCCTATAATTAATATCGATAAGGTAATCCCAAGAAAAGAACTACTACTGTGGAGCCATGGGTAAAGTAAACCCTAAACCCTAAATCCTAAATCCTAAACCCTAAACCCTAAACCCTAAACACTAAACTAAAGTCTTAAAAGCCCCCTAAGCCGTCTTCATCTCCGGAATTTTCGGAGAAGGGCCCTAGCCGAAGCTCTGCGTGCGATACCTACAGCTGGCCCCGGCGCCTGCCCAAGGAGCCCCCCCAAAAAAACAAGACGGAGACAGTTTTTTGAAATTCTGAGGGCGTTTATTTAGCTTTGAGTCTCGATGAGCCACGATGAGCCACATCTGTCATGAAATCAGGACTTGTCCTTAGTGTTCTTCGTCAAATAATAGTCAAGTATACCACCCCTCTCCCCCCAAAAACAACTTGAACTGCTGTTACATTATCAGTATAGCAGGTTTAGGTTTTCGAGGTTGAGGTTCCAAGCTTTGCTGCAGTGTTTTGATTGAGTGACAGCGAGGGACTCATCCGAATTCTGCGCTCTCTAGACCCTAAACCCTAAACCCCAAACTCAGGCCTGTTTTCCTGTTGCTGTTGCTAGTTTTTGGAAAGCTCTGCGGTTTGAGGGCTCGGCCATGCTGGAGGTATCTGTCAGCATGGAACCTGGTTGGCTACCAGGAGCCGCGGGTTTAGGGTTTAGGGGTGAATGACCCTTCTAAGCGCAAGCCTGCCAAACTCCACTGCTGCCGCGCAGAAGACACAGCACGGTCATGCTTGCGCCGCGCCCCAAGGTGATCCGACGCCAGCATCACTGTCCGACAGAAGCGAGACCAAAACGACCGGGAACCCGACCTGGGGTCTGAAATTTCATTACGATATCACAACGATTATAGTCTTTATGATGATGATTATGGACAGTCATTATTACCACTTGACGTCTACAACACACAGTATTGGTGGTGACGACGTTCAGACTTGCAGGTGCCTGAAGACTTCGTTGACATGGATTTCCCTCATGCTGCCAAAGCGGAGTCGAGTTGTCCAGGTTCCCAGGGTTGATGATATAAATCCTGCATGACCCACAGTTGGGAATATACCATAGCTCCCATAGTTTAGGGTCCTTAAGGTGATGCAGGACTTATATCATCAACAATAGACAACCTATCCCAACACTCGAACCCTGAACCCTATGAATCCTAGGTAGTACTAGGGAGACCCCTGAAAGGAGGCCCTTCTTAACCCTACTTATGGCTCTCTCAAAAGGGACCTTGTTGAGAGGGTCTATATCCCCCAGGGTCCCCCTAATCCTGACTCCTAATGAACTTATCTAGATTTTAAGGCGGTTAAGGTCTCGCATTGCAGATATGCACCGCATCAGTGCGATGGACACCTGAGGTCCGGACAATCGGTGAGCTGCGCTCGGCACCCATAAGTACAAACCTGAAGCCCTAAACCCCTAAGCAATAAATCCTGAATCCCTTAAACAATAAGTCCTGAACCCCTAAACCCTAAACCCCTAAGCCCAAAAATCCAGAACCGGCCCGACCGTCGAACCTTTATTGTCTTGGGTTTCAGGCTCTAGGTAAGGAAGCTTCTGCTGTTTTTTGAATAACCCACGAAGGTAAGCTAAGTTTGATTGGGCTCCGCCCGGTCATTGTATCTTTTAAGGGTTTGTGGGTTTAGGGGGTTTGGGGTTTAGTGGTTGAGGCTTTAGGGTTTAGGGTCATTATTATCATACATATTGCTCCAAGATCGTTTCCTTAGCAGCCAACCCTCTTCGGAAGAGCTGAGACCCGAAGCCCTAAACCCTAAACCCTTGACACCCGAAGCACTGACACCGTCTGTTTCAGAAGAGCTGGGCCACCGAAGATCCGGACTTCGCGCGGGTTCACCCCCGAAGAATCACACGGGTGTAGTTCTCTAAATTAGGGTCCCCGTTTTGGGGTCCCCAAAATAGTATACGACACCCTACTTTAAAAAAAAGGGGGACCCGAAAAGGGACCCTAAGCTAGAGAACCTACCCACAAAACCGCGCGAGGCGTGAGCTGCACAAGCACCGGAGGTCGAAACTCACAGATCTCCAAAGCCTGCGTGCAGAAGGGATTGCCTATTGTAGTTAGGAGCCGGGTTAAAGAAATCTCGGGTCCCTAATGTTTGGGGTTCTTCTGTATGGATCCGAATATTTCGGGGGGGTTGCAGGACCAGGGTTTCACAAATCAGCTTCCTACTTTAAGGTTAGTTGGGGCTTTGCCAGACCTCTATCTAGGACATTTTCAGGTGGGTAGTTACCGATATAGGAGCCTGAAAGGAGGTCTATATAACTTATGGGGGCCTTGTGGGCCCACAGAAGCCTTATGGAAGCCCTATATACCCTAAACTCCCCACCTGTAGTTACCTTTAACTCTAGGGCTGTGAAGAGTTGTGCCGGGGTTTAGTTTAGCAGCCTCCGGTTGAGGCCTGAGTTCGGGATCATGTAGGTAGTTCTCTAAAATGAGGCTCCCGTTTAGGGTCCTTTTCATAAGGGTGCCGTACTATATTGGAGACCGAAAAAGGGACCCTACCCATGTGGTTGAGGGTTCAGTTTAGATTGGGTGTGGGCTGGGTGTGTTTAGGGCAAGTGTATCCAGTTGACCTTCATCAGGTGCCTCGTGTTTCGGAGGGCCCATTGCGGATGGAAGGTGTCCCTGACAGACAATCCATTGACCCCAATTCTTGTTGCGGTCTAGTTGTTGCAGAACCTCTTGCAACGTTCTCCAGACTTGTCCTCACCGGTTTAGACAGTGCGCTAAATCATGAACTGTCCATTCGAGCCTTCAAGGCCAGGGTCATGTGCAAAAGATCTGTCATCGCACCCAAGCGCTCCAACATGAATCGGTAGCCAGCTTAGGTGTTCAGTGGGTAGCTCACTCACCTCGGTGTATTATGCCCCAAGCTATCCGTCAACACATAATATAAGCATTCTGGACAGGTATGTTATAAAGGGCTTTCTGACTCACGCCGTTTGGATCACAGCTGCCGGCATCTGTACAGTCGTGCAAGGGGCACGGTCTTTGCCAGGGCGTAAGCCGGAGCACGATCCAAAACCCGAAGCCCGAAGGAAAGCACACATCCAGACTCGAAGCTCTTGATGAAATCTTCCGAAAAGCCAGGGAAAGCCGACTTCCCAAAGTCCTAAACTCTTGAAATCTGCCCTAGATTCATGGAGACATAACCTACTATGATGTAGGGTTTCTGGGCTACAGGTAATACCTTACAAAGCCCCGAGTGTCATGAACTGTCGAAGCTTTCGGTTTCTCACGGAAATTGCACCTGTCGTCGGTGCTCCGGCTTCCTCCATTGATTTACGCAAGGCAGCCTGCTATCACCCAGAAAGTGCGAAGTGCCGTGGAACAAAACGCCTAAAGGTCGCAAGACAGAGCCCTGAATAGTGATTTTAGTAGTCAGGTTATTCTTGAGGGATGCAAGATAGTGGCCTGAAAAGTTATTGGTCAGAATAGTTATTAGTCAGGTTATTCCTCTGTACATGCATAGCGACATAGTGTAGTACAACATGCCCCGAAGCCAATTGCTGCAACAATACTGTATTCTCTCATGGACAGGTACAAATTATCACGAACCTTATTATGGTTCTTAGGCCAGGCCACGAGATGAATATGGAAGGGCTAGCCAGCAGGGGCTTCGGGTTGCCGAGGTCTGAGTTTTGTTGAATCATTTCCGAACTCTTGGCTAATGCTTGTCGAAATGTTTCCGGCTACAATATGGACCAGTGCATACTCGAAATGCCTCGTTGGAGAATACTGCCATTGAAAGTCTTGCTTCCAACAGTTTGCCCCTTGCGGCCCACTTTTGGAACCGAGACTCGAACACGAAGCTGGGTAGTTCTCCGAATTAATTAGGGTCCCTTTTGGGATCCTTTTTATGCGGGTAACGTACCATATTGGGGACCCCCAAAACGGACCCTAATTTAGAGGACTACCCTTATAGTACCCTTATAGAAACCCTTATAGAAACGCTTATAGATCCCTTTAAGGAACCCCAAAAAGGGCTACCGAGCAACCGTGAGTCCGGCAGTCACCAAAAGCCGAGCTGCGGTGACAGCGACTAATGACCAGTAACGTAGAGTTCGTCATAATTTGTGATGATATCCCATTCTCTATATTCTCTCTCGCTCTCTCTATATATACATATACATATCGCTCTCTCTCTCTCTCTCTGTCTCTATCTGTCTGTCTGTCTTTCTATCTGGTGTTATAATGTATAAATAAGCACGGAGCCGGACATAACCTGTATGCCACAGTTTTTACCGAGAAGCAGTCTTACGATTCCCCTACATACTTGCCATAGAACCCCATTCTAACCGTAAACCCTGAACCCTAAACCCCAAACCCCTAAACCCCTAAACCCGAAACCCCTAAACCCCTAAACCCTAAACCCCGACACGCT
>CAJNJA010032975.1:883-19820 GCA_905231915.1 Symbiodinium necroappetens
TTAGGGCTACAGGAGCTGTGAAGTCTTACTAGTCTTCGCACAGTGTGGGCTTCGGCTTTAGCTCCAAATACCTCGCGCCTGGATCTTATGCGTCACGGCCTCCAGGATCTTGTCCTAAGGGAAAAGGCAAGAAGAGCGACAAGACACCGTCCCACCTCGCTCCCCGGTCTACCCAGAGAACCCAATACCCCNNCCTTAATTAAGGAATATATCTTAAACTATAAGGACCTGTATATTATGATTTAAGGTATATTCCGTATAATTAAGGAGCATTGGATGGTATTGGGTTCTCTGGGCACAACCTCATTGTGTCGAGGTGGGTTTATCTTCGATCCTGCTTTGGAAAGTACCCCTCCAAGAAACTCGTATCTGTGATTGGCTTCCGGGTTCATATATGGTCAGTAGCACAAAGAGACCACAGACAGCCGCCGGAAGCGGGAGGGTGATGCATGGGCCATCCGTAATGTGAGCCACCACTTTCGAACTAACTCCGAGCCTACCAGATCCGCGAAGATTGATAAGGCTTGAGGAGCACGCGCGTACTTCAGGAGAGGATGACAACAGTAAATCTACATGCAGCGTCCTCGAGGTTGCTATCTTGTCAGTGTACCCATAGAGTATCTACCTCGGCCCTGGAGTTGAAGTAGAGGAACCCCTCAAGGCCTAAGTCAATGAGGGTTTAGGGTTTAGGGTGCTATGTAGGTCCATGCAGGTACAGTGACTCTTTCGGTGTATATGGCAAACAAGAGTCGGAGTGGGCCATGACCATGACGGACAGAAAGCTCTCGTCGCGAACGGACCGGCCAACGTCCAGCAACAGGATGTGCATGCCTCGTTACTTCAGTGGCGGAACACCCCTAAACCCTAAACCCTAAACCCTAGATCCCTAATCCCTAAACCCCTAAATCCTACGTCCCTACGTCCCTAAACCCTAAAAATCTCAACCCTAATCCCTAGGCCCTATAGAATCCTATTGTTTTGCAACATCCGAGCCTTGGCCTTTCTTGGTGGTAGGCTTTTGGGGTTTAGGGTTTTGGGCTTTGGGTTTTGGAGTTTTCGGGGTTTAGTTTTTGTTTTATTGAAGGCCCTTTCCGTGCTTCCGCTACGAGGCCCTATTGGGCGGGCTGTGGTCAGTTTAGGGTGTTGAGGTTCCGCTAATGGGTTCTATATAAGAGCATGGTATAAGGGCCTTATCAATTAGAATAGGGTTTGAGGTATATATTATACTATAATTACAATAAGGAACCCTCCAAAACAGTACAGGTAATTACCTAAGGCCCCTTTACCATACCAAGGAAATCAGAGTGTCTACTATAGCTCCCTGCGATGGGAACACTTAAGTTCCTTAACCCTAAACCCTGTAGCGACCCCATAGTAACCTTTATCGAACTGTTAGAGGAACCTTATAACAAGAGCCCAGAACCAGAACCATATAGCAACCCCATAGTAACCTTTATAGAAACCTTAAAGGAACCTTTTTAGCCCAAAACCAGGGGCTGCACAGCCGGTCAAACCGAGAGAGAATGCGACAGCCGAAGCGCGTGCACGCCCTTGCTCGCAGAGATCTGCAACCTGCCAGAAGTCCCAGACCATGCGATTGCGACATCATAGCGTTTTGGACCCTAAACCCTAAACTAGGGTTTAATGTTTAGGCTCCACTTTAAGGTTTAGGGCAGGCAGCTCCGAGGAGATGATCCGGGCGAAAGCTAAAGCCCTGCAGCAAGATGTTGTCAAAATAAACTTTTTGAACTTCGTCAGGGTAGACTCATGGATCATATATATATATTTTTTTTTTCATTGGCCTCCCAGGCGTGGCTGTATGCCGACTTCTTGGAATATGTACGTGTATGTATACATACATCTGTCTATCCATATATATATATATACATATATATATATATGCAATAAGCGTATGCAGCTGTATACTTGCTACTGCTCGGATGGAGGTGCCTTGTTTATGAGGCGTGAGTCGAAGAGATGGCCGGTAAGCTCCAGCGTGCAGCAGGAGGGTGCCGCCGGCAACTCCGCCGCACTCTCCTCCAGGGCTTCTTGTGCCATAAACCGCCGAGACGTCCAGCTATCCTAAATACTGAGTTCCATGGCACTTTGCTCATGCCTAAACCCTAAACCCAACCATAGCTTTACCGAACCGAAAGTTCTTTTTAGGAGGTCTTGATCGGATCGATTGTGGTTCGCCTGCTCACTTCCGGGACCTTTTTGCAAGGACGCTCAGTGAAATTCCAAATTCCCAGACCCGTGAGCCTTAAGCCCTGCAGTGTGAAAAACACCTATCGTCTCCATTGTGGTTAATTAAATGTTTGGGAATACCTTTCAAAAGATCTTGAATGTAAAATTGCTTAAACCGAGAAAAGGAACTGTAATCGAGACGATAGGTGAATAGGTAATCCTTGTAGAAACCCTGGTGGAACTCTTGCAGAAGCCTGTTTTGACCCCTTCCTCCCAGGAGCCTTGCACAACAGTCCTGGGTTTAGGGGTTTCGGAGTTTAGGGTTGGGAAAATCCTTCACGAAGTCGCCCCGGTCAGTAGTTTCCGCCGAGATGCATCCTCGGCAGCTACCACCTTTCCTTGCCTCACATCTCGAAGTTGCTGGATGTAGCGGTACCTTCAGGGTCCGAAATTGCGCGCGAGCCCAGGAGCTACTGGAACTTGGGTTTAAGGGTTCAGGGTTTAGGGTAGGATTTCGGGTTTCAGGCTTAGGGGGCCGCCGCGACGGGCTTCAGGCCAACGACGTGGAGCCGAAAAGGCACGAAGAGCCACCAGTGCTTAGTCTCAACTTCTCAACTGTAAGCCCTGACACAAGTCGTCTGGCCCCATATTTTACGAAAAAGACTGTTAAACATATAGCGTTGACGGGCCTTGACAACAAATCTAGCATGCAGCACGCATCGGGGAGTGGTTGCGGAAGGTTCCACGATGTGCTTGCAAGAACGACAGGTAGCCTAAAACTCTAATTAATTGTCGACAGAACTCTGGGTTGGAGCTTGGGGGACAGCTGAATGTGTGTGTGTGTGTTGGTTTGTGTGTGTGTGTGTGCTTGTTTGTTCGTGTTGGTTGCGTGTCCACGTTTGGGAAGCCGAACAAGGCCCCAAGTCCAAAGCGTGGCGAGCCGCTCCCGTGTCAGTGCTCCGCCCTCCGCGATGATGGCGCCACGGATGGGCATCGGCATTTTGGCAGAGCCTGCGAGCCTCAGGCAGCTCTTCAATTGAGGTGTCATAGGATTTCCAGATTCTTGTTGAGGGTTTACGGCTGAGGGCTTGGCTGCATGGTTTAGGGATTCAATAACCGCCCTCACAGAGGAGGAGTTCATGGTTTTCAGCCTTGGGCGCGTATCTCTCTCTCTCTCTCTCTCTCTCTCTCTCTTTCACTCTCACTCACACATACAGAACCTCAAGAGAAAGACACACTATGCCGCCTGCAGTTCTAAGGCCCGATGCCCTAAATCCTCCGAAACCCTCAGCCTAAATTTTGTAAACCCTAGAACCGGAAACTCCAAACCCTACACCTTCCTGAAACCTAGCTAAACCCTACCCATAGGCTCCATTGTAGTTCCTTCTTGTGGTTTATATACAGAATCCTATAAGGCACTCCCAAAAAGGACCCACAATGGAGCCTAAGGGTAGACCTTTAAAGGCCGGACAGGAGCTGGTCCGTGGAGCCAGGCTCCATAAGTGCCAGCTCCTCGAGATCTTGGCACATGTTGACTGGAGTTGGCTTAATTGCGTTTGGGGTTTGGGGTTTGGGGTTTAGGGTTTGGGGTTTAGGGTTTAGGGTTTGGGGTTTGGGGTTTGGCGTTTAGGGTTTATAGGGTTGGGGTTTAGGGTGACTCACTAGCTTCTTGCGTCTCCGGGTGCAGGGCGGAGGGGGGAGGTGGGGAGTAAGCCATAAGCAAAAAATGATCCGTGCCCCTAAGGGTCCATGTACCTTGGCCCTGAAGTACCCATACAGGAGCTACTTTAAGGGACAAGTATATACTATACGAGCACGTAGACCCTTAGGGCTCATCCCAACCTCCGCCAAGTAGGGCAGGAAGGGCACCAGGCAATCGCCAAAGTGCTCGGAGGACTCGCGGGGAAGTTCCGATGGCAAGTGGTCAACCTCTCGATTGGCGTTTCGGGGCTTCGTATTGAAACCCTAAACCCTGAACCCTAAAATCCCTAAAACCCTAAACCCTGAGCCCTAAACCAAAAACTCTAAACCCGAAACCCTGAACCCTGAACCCTAAACCGAAGATTGAAGGAGTCAGGGCTCGAGGCTTTGAGGTTCAGGGATGGAAGGTTTAGGAGTTTAGGGGTTTCAGGGCACCTCAACCCCTAAACCTTTTTAGGGTTTAGGGTTCTAGAACCCTATAAGCCCTAGACTCTAAACCCAAGTGCTTCGTGGTTTGACAGTTTGAGGCTTCTGGATGAAGGGTGAGGGGCTCCAGCGGCTTCGGCGTGGGGCTGAGGGTTTGGGGTTTAGGGTTTAGGGCCCTAAACCCTAAACCGTTTAGGGAAATCTAGGCTGGGTTGGGGCATCTAACCTCTTGGACCTAGGGCCTATAGGGTTACGGTTTAGGGTTGAGGGTTTAGGATTTAGGGCTGATAGGATTAGGGCGGCTAGGGTTGAAAACAAAACCTATAAACCCTAAAATCCCTATAAACCCGAAAAACCCTATAAACCCTAAAAGCCCTAAAAATCCTCAAAACCCTATAAACCCTACAATCATTAAGTTTCGCCAGGGCGCTGCGTGAAAAAGTACTCCTGGATCATCCTCGGGAGCTCTCGAGAGCTGGGGGAGGGATCGTTGCTTCTCAGGAAGCCCCGCACACTTTACGGAACGTACCCATAGGCTGCATAGTACTTCCTTTCTTCCTTTTTGTGGTTTATATTTGAATCCTATAGGGTAACCCCAAAAAGGAACTACTAAGGAGCCTATTTGTAGGGTTTTGTAGGGTCCTGAATCAGGGATATATCTCACATGCTGAAAATGTACGCTGAATATCCTTAAATCACAATTCAACTGTGGGCTCTCTGGGTGGTTAGCTCACTGGGGTTTGGTGGCTTGCAACACAGATTTTCAACAAAACGGCCACGGACCACCGCTTTAATTTATCACGGCCCGCATAGCCTCCGTTCTCGGCTCAGTTAAATAGTCAACTCTCCCGAACTTAAACCCAAACCCCAAACCCCTAAAAAGCAAAACACCACCTAGACCCTCCATCTAGCCTTTACTAGACCCTTATTTTGGGACCATATACCCCTATTTGAGGGTACAGGGAGGGTCCTGGCACCTAGACCCTAAACTCTTAACCGGCAGAGCAGCCAAACAGTCCGAGAGCTGGCCCGTCATGGCGTTCAGAATGTGGAAGGGTTGCTCAATACTTGCGAACTGTCGCGTGGGCACAGACCTCCAGGGGCTTATCTACATAAGGGTTTAGGGGTTGATAGGGTCTTATGGGTTTGGGGGTTTAGGGGTTTATAGGGTTTAGGGGTCATCTGAGGTTTAAGGGCTTTGGGCGTTTAGGGTTTAGTTTGGTGTTCAGGGTGCGGGGGCTTCCGTTGCTATCGTTTTGCCTGTGGTATCTTTAGATGTCTCCCTTAACCCTAAACCCTAAACCCTATGGCCCCCAGACGAACACTTACTGCCCGAGCCGGTGCCCTAAACCCTAAACCCTAAGCCCTAAACCCCTAAACCCTAAACCCCGAGCCGAGAAGCCCATCTGCATCGCAAGTGATGTCGCAGACGCCTAGCAGCTTGTCCCGACCTCCCTCCACGTGTCGATGCAGATCATCTCTTGTGAACCTTACTCATAGGCCCCTAAGTTGTTCCCTTTTGGGGTTACCTTATAGGATTCTAAATATAAATCATAAAGGAACTACTTAGGGGCCTATGGGTAGATCTGTAAACCCTAAACCCTAGATGGGTGGGAGAGTAGGGTTCCTTGCTTGCGCGCCAGCTCTTAGGAGAACCGAGGCGCTCATCCACAAGAGCCTTTACATGTGATCCCAATGGCGGAGGAATTGTAGGGTAGAGTAGCGTTCATGGAACAGCTGCTATATGATTCCGATGATCGACTGGTATAAGAGGCTCGAAATCCATCCAAGCCGACGTGCATGTCGAAACACAGCAAGGTAAAATCATGACGGTACGTGGGCTGGAATTGCATCCCACAAAGACATACGTATCGATTATGCACTTTACAGGCAGGCACTCCGATAGCAGCTCAGACGCAGCTTGGGAAAGCGTGCGTCCCAGTACATGCCGTTCAAGATCACGGTCGCATAGGGGAGCACGGCATCCTGTCAGGGCTGGGGATAGCCACATGCCGTTTCGCACGTAACGCCATGTGCATGTCGAGCTGGTCTCGTAACTGAATGACTGGGTACTTGTTAAGGGATTGAACTTAAGGTAGCCATAATAAAGCAACCCCATTATTCAACATAGATCGCAATTATGGTAACCTAACTGAAATTCCTTTATAACAAGAATTTAGATGAAGTTGTAAGCTTGACCATCTGGAATCCGGGGCAGACACGTTGTAGACACCGACTGGAGGTCGCCAACCATTGAAACTCTGCATTCGGGACACTTCAGCTTTTCCGGGTCCATGGGGCCTTGACATGGATTCTAAACCGACTCTAGATTTCAAACATCTTCTGAATAACCCCCCCCCCCCTCCCCCACAGTTCGCGTTAAACACGAAATCCCCGCCCCCCATCTCTCCCCCGCTAAGATCACTACATAAACCCTAAACCCTGAACCCGAACGCCCAAACCCGAAAGCCTAAGCTTAAAACTTAAACCCGAAAGCCTAAACCCGAAAGCCTAAACCCGAAAGCCTGAACCCGAAAGCCTAAACCGGAAACTCAGTGGCCTGAAACGTGGGTTGGTAGTTCTCCGGCTGGCTGTAGTAGCCCTCCTTGTCGAAGGCCCCGCCATCCCGACGCTTCACCTAAATGTTTAGGGTTTCGGGGTTTGGGGCTTAGGGGTTTTAGGTTTAATTAGGGCCAAAGTTTAGGGTTTAGGGGCTAATTACACCCAAAGGTTTGGGGTTTAGGGTTCAGGGGTTTAGGGTTTAGGGGTTTTAGGGGTTAGGGGCTATAACTATGATGTTTATAGGCGCAAGGGTCAAGCTTGAAATTACCCCAAAGCATCTGTATATATATATATGTATCTACACATACAAATACATATACATATATGTGTGTGGCCAATCAGGACCTCCAGGACTCTAGGATTCAGGGTTCCAGTGTGTCGAGTGACGTCAGAGACGGCTCTTTCGTTACAGCACCCAGCCGAGCGGACAAAGGGCTCGGGACATCAAGCCCTACCATAAAAAAAATACAAATAGCACTAATAACAATAAAATAGTAGTAATAATAACAACACTAATAATGATAGTAGTAATGTTAACCATAACAGTACTATGAATCAGTAACAATACCAATGCTCATAACAACTCAAGACCTATGGTTGACGGGCTGCAAATCTCTACAGACGGACAGCAGAACAGCAGAAAGAAACGGTGCCATGGGGCTTTCATGATCGATCTGGGGAGCCCAACCCCTTGAAAGATGAAGCTCCGAGAAAAGCGGGTTTTGCGTTTCCTTCTAGCGATGAGATGGAGCCCAGCCGCCATGTGCTCAGCAGTCGCAATGGACAAGTACAGCTTGTGGCAATCCTCACGTTGCATGAGGCCGCTGTCGGCCTTCTCGCAGAGCTGCGGCAGTGTAGATGGGCTGACCAGCTCGTGTGGCAGCAACTTGAAAATCTCCAGGGCGCCCTGGCTAACATTGCCTTGGATCATAGAGCTGTAAGCAAGAGGCAAGCTCCCCATAACCGGACTCCCAAATTTAAAATGTCCTATCCGCAAATCTGAAACCTTCGAGTTTTACCCTAAAGCCGAAACCCTATAAACCTGAAAACCTCAACCCTGGACAAGTGTCCCGTCCCGGTGAAGACGGCAGTGAAGGGGCACAGCGCCTTTGGCAAGCCGTGCTTTCGGATCGCCTTCCGGAGGGGGGGGGGAGGCATGAACCACTGAGGCTCAGAGAGTATTAGTATAGAGTCTTAGGGTTTAGGGTTTAAAGTTTAGGGTGCACTGCATCCGGAATTGCTAAAGTATGGGGTGTGAATTTCACGAGCAGGGGCTTCAGACTTTAGGGGGGAATAGAGCTCAGAGTCTGATAGGCTATAGAGGTTTCTTGGTAAGATAAGGGTATATAGGCTTCAAGAATCGGGGTTCGGTTCTCAGCTATTGTAGGGGTTGAAGCACCGCAGATTCCGAAGGGATTTCCAGAATAGACACACAAACCACCGTTCATCGATACTCGTACCGTTAGAGGAATGATAAAGTTTAAGGTCTTTAGGGCGAAATTGCAGCAAGAAAGACAGGCATTCTGGAAACAGACACACTAACCCACTAATTAACGCCCAAACCCAATCCCCTAAACCCCCCAAAGCATAAACCCTCAACCCTCAACCCTCAACCTATTGGGGCCCAACGCGCCTCACCCGCCAGGGAAACAGCGCGTTTCGCCTCCTCGAGAGTTGGGTACCTGGCGAGAAGTGGGTAGGGGGTCTCTTGGAGGGGTTCAAGATTTGGGCAGTTCCTGCAAGGGTCCTGCAACGGCTTTGTGGGAACCGGGGTTGCAAATCAGGTAACCATAGGGATAACGACTAAAAGCCTCGAGTCGAGCATGATTTCGGGGTCTTTCGGAGTTAGAGAAAATATGGCTCGGGGTTGATAGGGCTTGGGTATTCGGAATTAAGGCTCTGGGCCTAGACTTCAGGGCTTATAAAATAGGAACGCCCCCCCTCCATTGCCGGGACTAAAGACTTTGAGAGGTGCTCTGCTCCCACACAAACAGTCCTTGTGTATGGCTCTTGGTACCCCCGCAACATCTTAGGGGCTGACTATCCTAGCCCCAAAAAAGGTTAACCTTTCAATTATGGTAGGATTATATAAGCCCAAAAGGGTTAAAGGTTACCTACTCAGCTACTAAGAAATTAGCAAGCCCTCAAGTCCTGTCAAGAGGAATACTTCGACCCTTGGGGATGGAGGTCAAGAACCAGGCGGCATGAAGGCTGATCCGATGTGGAGGAGCGGCGTGCTGTAGCCAAGAGAACTCAGCTCGACTTTCAGATGGCAGGTCGGGCTGTTATGTGAGGGCCTTTATCACTGTTAGAATGGGGCTTTGCGATGCTGGGGGCGTGTTTTCAGCATACGGTGCGGAAGTAGGGCCCCAAAAGCATGATAAGATAAGACCCTCAGGGTAAGGACTATAGGACCCGTCTATTGGGACCCGCAGTAAGGTCTCTACAAGAAAGGTCTTCGGATGTCAGGCAGGGCAGCAAAGGGAATGTCTTTGGCTCCGTTCAGGGTTCCTGTCCTAGCGCTTTACTGCATGCCTCGGTCCACACCTACAACTCTCCTCCCTACCCGGCTAAGGCATCGACCCGTCGTTCGTGATGTACGCTGCTACTGCTTCAATTGCTGAAATTTACGACGACGGCTCGTGCGATGAACACTCTCATGCCGGCACGTAGTATGCTGTGATGGCCCTTGAATCTAAGCCGCAGATCAACCGGACACTTGCCAACATTCCTGAGCCCTGGAACGAGAGAAATTCGGCAATAGAACGGGGCTTCAGACTATTCCGTTTCGGGTCTTGTACCGGCATTTCGAAAACTCCCGCCACACGATCCCCAGTGCATCTCCGAGCATAAAACGACCGGCGTCTCTTCGAACCAGTCCACCACCCATGAACGAGTTTTATCAAGCAGGACCCACATCATGACAACCATGATAGAGAAAAACGGTTTGGCTGGTCAGGAAACCGCTTAGGTCGGAGACTGGCAAGAGCAGCCCCTCAATACCTTTGCAAATCTTTCCTCCATCTGACAGCAGTACTTCTAAACCCTAAACCCTAGACCCTAAACCAAACCCTGACCCCTCCGACTTAATCCAGCCGGATCATTGGAGCACTCGCACAGCATAACAAGCCTTCACAATCAAGCAGCTAGCATCGGCGTCAGCTCCCCAGGGTGTAGGGTTCAGGGTTCAGGGTTTAGGGTTTAGGGTTCAGGGTTGAGGGTTTAGGGTGTCTATACCCATAGGCTCCAAAGTTGTTCCTTTTTGTGGTTTATATTTAGGATATTTAGGATCCTATATGGTAATCCCCAGAAGGAACTACTATGGAGCCTATGGGTAAGCCACAAGTCAACCCTAAATGCCCAAACCCTCAACCCTACAAGCGCTAAAACCCTAAACGGGACACTGCGGTCCTCTCCCTGCGCATAACTGCGGCCAAAGAAGCAGAAACCTCTCGCCGAGTCCTCGTAGAAAGTCTATGGCCTCAGATGTCTACTGAGCTTGCCACTGAGTGGAAAAGAAAGCAAGGACTCCAAGAAGCATCTGAACACTAACAAAGGCAAGGTTGGGATGTCCCATCATCCCGTCTCTAAGTAAGCCACTAAAGCAGCCACGGGTGGCTGCAGTTTGGGCTCTTGAAACAGGGAACCTGAGCCTACATGTGTCGGTGAGTCCGTCTCTCTTGAGACACAGAGAAAGGGAGCCCTTCCCCTGGGTTTTCTTAGGGAAATCCATCCCTTGCAGAACCCCTGGTGGAAGTGAGGGAGTTCTTACGAATCCATTATACAGAACCCTCATAGAACCCTTGCGCTGCCTTTGAAGGATCCATCAAAAATAGAACAGCTCCCAAAAAAGCCCTACATCCCTAGCCCTAAACCAATGAAACCTACCCTAAACCCTGAACCCTAAATCCCTAAACCAATGAAACCTAAAGCAACTCAGCCCTATAACCCTAAACCGGGCCGAGCCACTCCGGCGTAGCCGGCAAAGGCGCCAAACGCCACAAGGCGAGGCCCTCCTCGCGCGCCGGTGCCGGTGATGCATTCCTCGGCATTTTTTCCATTGTCATGTATAGATAGAATAAGGTTCCCTTATAAGGGTTCTTTAAAGCGGCCTGTAAAGATTTCTCAGGGTTCGACAAGGGCTCTATGGGGTATAGCAGAGTTTGACGCACACTAAGTCATAGTATTGTAAGTTATTCATGCGTCTACCTACAAGCCCCCTTCCGTGAATCGTTGACATCTGAAAGGAGCCGCGGTTACATGCCCCTAGGCCCTAATCCCTAAACCCCTAAACCCTAAACCCCAAACCCTAAAACTCAGCCGAAGCTGCGTAGTCCAGCAAGCGGACCTTCTTTTGCAAGGCAGCATCCAAGAGAGGCATCCCAGAAGGCTGGGCCTTGATGGTGTGGGAGAAGAAACACCAAGTCCTCCCTGGCAAAAGGAGCTCGGGTGGCACCTGCTTTCCCCCCCCCCATGGTGTAGGATTGTAGGGCTTGTATAAGGTGTAGAGCATGGGTGGAGGGCTTAAAACAATTCTTGGGGGGTGGGCGGGTGTAAGGTTTTCGGTCTCATGTCTCCTCTTTGACGGCCAAGATGGTGGAGCACTCTGAAAGGTCCTCTTTGATCTCGGCCCCCGCTTCGAGGTACTCAACGTCGGTGAAGACACGCCGGGTGCAAGGCTGGACGACGACCTTGAGGCCTTGCTTCACCAGCTCGTCCACATGTCGAGGCGCCAGCGGAGCCCGTCGCTCCCACTTGTTCTTGTCTTCCCTTCGAAGCCCGATGACTGACGCCTTGCCTCGGCTGAGACGGCATGACACCGAGGAAAAGTCGATCTCAAGTTCAAGGACACCCTGAAACCTTCAGTCCCCAACTCCCCCCTAAACTGCCCTAAACCCTAAATCTCTAAACCCCAAAACCCTAAACCCTATCAGCCCCAAAACCCTGAAAAAGGACCCTTGTTGCCCCTGGGCCACCGCCAGTTTGTGCCCGCTTGCCCACCGGCGTATGCGCCCGCACGGAGGTTTCGGCAAGGGAAGACCATGGCCGTTTGCCATGGGCCCTCGCCCAGGGCTCCATCAGCCTCTGGAGCGGCTTCTTTAAAGGGGTCTAGGGGTTTAGGATTTGGGGTTTAAGGTTTAGGAATTTGGGGTTTAGGATTTGGGTTTAGGGCTTAGGGCTTTAATGACAAGGTTTAGGGTTTAGGATTGGGTTTGATTTCGGACATTAATAAAGGGGCCTTCTTAATGAATAGACTTGAGTTTCGGGTGATGTTCTGCTACACTATAGGGGCTTTAATATTAGGGGCCTTGGCAACCAGCATTGGGCTTTGGGGCACATTATACTTATAACTGGTAACCCTAAGGAACAACTTGGATAATTATTCCGCACGTTGAAGGGTTCTGAGGGTTTAAGGTGCCTATAGGGTTGAGGGTTTAGGGTTTCTTTTAGGGTTTAGGCTTTATAGGGTTTAGGGTTTAGGGTCGTAGACTCCACCCTCTGAGTCATCTCAGACCATTACTGCGCACTACTCTAGTTTACTCTGCTCCAGTCGACTCAATATACCATTGTATACGATACCATGCGACACCATACGGTACTATATGGTACTAACTACACAAGACTATACGATACTATACTATACGATTCTATCCTAGGCCCTGACTATGCGATACGGTACTAGACGATATTATGCCGGCTGTACTATACAATACTGTACCGTACCTTACTGTACCGCACTGTACTGTACTGTACTGTACTGTACCGTACTGTACTGTACTGCACTGTACTATGCTTCACCATTCTTCGCGCTGCGATACTACACAACACTGCATCACATGCCACATGACAGTGGATCTTACTTACAAACGACCTGAACATTACAAGTTTTGAATAACGCTTTTGATGCAGCCAAGATACCGACCCAAGCCGAAGAGCCGTCCCATGACCCACGGACACACGCGCGCGTGGGGGAGGGAGGTGTTTAAAGGGACTGATGTCTTCGAGACTTCGCGATTTGTGGTGTAGAGCTGGGGTGACTAGGGTTGACGAAGACCTGTCCAAGCATGGGCCCAAATGACCCGGAAAACACGCAGCAGCGGCCTGGCAATGATAGTTTTGTCTTCTATATGAGCCGAAAATGTTCCAGCATGCCCGATGGCTGTTGTGGCACTTGCTCCGTGTACCGGAACTGTCTGCAAACAGGGACGCCCTTTGTAGCAACACGGCTACGCTGCGACTGCCCAGAATGCTAGAAGTGCATGTTCCTGCTTGTTGGTGGGCAGTTGGGTTTGTGTGGAGCGGGGGGGGGGGTGGCCTACCTGCCGAGCAAAGGCTGCGAGCAGAGGCGGCGCGCGATTGTGCAAGCGCCACAGAGGCTTAGGGGCTGAGTACCCTAGCCCAAAAAAAGCTCAACCGATCAATTATGGTAGGATTATATAATGCTATGTAAGCCCAAAAAGGGTTAAAGGCTACCTACTCAGCTACTAAGGAGGAAGCGGGAGCTTTGGAGCCCGGGATCTCTCGAGCAGTTCCGGCCTACCAGTCTGAACCTGGCTCTCGGATGAGGGTAGTTCTCTAGTCTGCATTAGGGTTTAGGGGTTTAGGGTTTAGGGTCCCTTTTTAGGCCCCGAATATAGTACGGCACCCTTATAAAAAAGGACCCCAAAAGGGACCTTAAGTTCGAGAACTGCCCATGCGTGCTGGGCTACTCGGTCGCTCTACACCTGATGACCGATGCTCTCGATTCTTCCCCGATGAGCCTCGGACGAGAACCAGCCACGCAGCGAATTCTAGGCCCAGCTTTATGAAGCCTGTCTTCAACGTAAGCGGTGTAGGGCTCAGCTATGTCGGAGGACCGAGACATGAACAAGCTAGAAACCGACCCCCGGAAGGGACCCCAGATGATTCACGGCATCCACCTGCCTGCTGCAAGATGACATCCATGACGGCGAAAGTCACCAGAAAGCAGTCCAGCTTCACCCAGTTACCTCAGAAGCATAGATGCCCAACCCTGTTCCCAACTGTATATAAGACCTGGGCATCTTGAAACCTCAAGCTTCCATTCCCGGCCCCGGATTGGATGAGAAAAAATCGTGCTGGCTGTCTCCCTAAACCCCTAAACCTCGAAAGGCCCTAAACGTTAACCCTAAACCCTAAACCCGAAACCTTAACCCTAAACCCTAAACCTTTTATCCCATCTTCAGGCCGCTGACAGCAAGCAGTTTGGGCTGCGAGGTCGAGGACTTGTCAGGAGTCTGCGTTTCACAAATTCGGATTTCGCAGCCTGATCGAAGATTCGTTCAGAAGTTCAGAAATTCGATGTAAGTTATGGTACCAGCACCAGCACCAGCACCATCACGAGTTTTTGCTACTGAGAAGGCTGCAGCTCCTACGACATCTGGTCCTTGATGGTAGTAGAACTACTGGTGGATCAAACGGCTAAGCGGCTAAGCTCTCAGACTGGGATTCACCCGTCCCCTCCCCTCCAACAAACCAGCAAAACAAGCAACAACCCTAAACCCTAAACTCTATAAGCCAAATAAACTATATATGCCCTATAAACCCTATATATATATACACCCTATAAACCCTGTAAACCCTAAACCCTACAAGGCCCAAACCATGTGACACTAAGGTCCACGCTTCGAAGCACGGGCAACCTGCATTGCTTGTCCGACGAAAGGCTCTTGGGTTTTAGGGTCCTAGGGTGTAGTTTAGGGATGGGCCGCGGGCACTTTTGCAGCAAGGCTCCTCAGGGTAGCGTCCGAAGTTCAAGCATGTCTGGGGGACTCTGATGGGAAACAGATTGAGGTGCAGTCTACAGCATTGAAAATTTAAGGGTTGTGGCGAAAGTCAAAAGCTTGCGACTTTCTGGAGTTTGGGGTTGCAGAGAAAACCTCGGGGCAAGCCCGGTGCATCCTCAAATCCGTATCTCAACCCGAATGTTCCAGACCCCATAACTTTCAAGAGCCCAACAGCCTATCCACCGAATCCTGCAACACCTGGTAGCATCACGGGGACCAATTAAAACATACCTCAAGGCCTTGTCTTCGTGTCATTTGGGAACTGTTCTGAGCCTTGCCTGCCGCACATGGCATGTCGTTCTATAAACCCTACCTGGACCCTTAAGAACCTCTTCTTAGGGTCCCTTATGATGATTTCCTTAGATACGTCCCTGAAAAGGTAGTTTCTTTGGGGTCTAGGTAAACCCTAAACCCTCGTTGTATAGGGACGCAAGGGGAGGAGGGCATTTTTGCTGGTTGCTCAGACCTCTGTATGCAGCACGACCCCAAGAGAGGTTCTGCGCTCTAAGACTCTGGGATACCTAAATAGTAGGCTGCTAGCCATATTAAATGAAAGACCCATAGCCCCCATCATTTAGGTACCTGGAGCCCTAGGTGGGTAGCTGAAGAAACTTGCAGAAACTCTACATGGTGACCTCGCAAACAAAGGACCCCAATCTGGACATTACAACCCTAATCAGTAGCTACCTGCCACAGTTACACGAACAAACCTCCCCGAATCATTCGGGCTGCCAACAGACTAACCGAACCCTCTCTAGGGTTTAGGGTTCCTTTTCGAACCAAACCCTAAACCCTATAGACCCTAGACCCTAGACCCTAGACCCTAAACCCTAAACCCTATAGGCCCTAGACCCTGAGCCCTAAACCCTAAACCCTATAGACCCTAGACCCTAAACCCTAAACCACTTAAGCATGGAAGCTCCTTGCCTGAAAACGAAGAAGCGCAGAGATAATTCGGTGACATAGATCACCAGGAAAAACCACTCCAAGTTAGCAATCCATTCAGGAGACCTGGGATCAACCAGCCGGAGGTGGTGATGAGGTAGAGTTCTTCCGTATAGCTGACTTACTGAAGCTGTGAGATGACTGAAGGATGGTCTACACGTGCGTGCCGCGGTCGCGGGTAAGTATGTGTCTCTATCTGTCCATGTCTGTCTACGGGTGTGCATGTGTGTTGGTGTTTCTGAGAGGCTGGAGGATTTACAGCTCCTTGCAGAGATGTGCTCTTGAGCTGGCACAGTGAAGAAACGACACTGCGAGGTTGCACCATTCAAGTGGCTGCATGGCATGCACATGCACTCGCACACAATCTCCGCCAGCCACCACGACCACCACCACCCCCGTCCCCCACTGCCATCAGTGCCGCTGACAGCGAGCAACAACGACGACGACAACTACCACAACGACGACAACAACGATGGCTTCAACCACAACAAAACCGACAACCACGATTATGAACGAACAGAACTACAACGGCATCAACAACGACGACGGCAACGCGCACATTCACTCAAAAATCTAACACGAGAGCATCAACAGCACCCTGAACAGGCTCAACATGAAGATAAAATGAAGGGTTTACCCATGGGCTCCAAAGTAGTTCCTTTGTGTGGTTTATATTTAGGATCCTATAAGGCAATCCCCAAAAGGAACGAAGCCTATGGGTAGGGTCTAGGGTTCTCAAGCCGGGGCGCGGATGACAAATGGTTCCTGGGATACATTTGCTGCAATCCGGATTGCACCCGGCTTGTCTCGGGATTCTGGCCTGCCATGACAAACGACCAAGCATGCAACTACCCTCGACCTGCATCCGGGCGCATTCCTAAATCACTTGGAGTGATCAGGAGATTCAAACGGGCATGCACATTTTTGGCTTGTAGCGTGAGCCCCCCTCCCCCTCCGGTTGATTCACTTATGGGCAACTCTATGTATCTCTCTGTACATATGTGTACGTACACATAAGAAACTTAACTAGCATAAAAATTGAATACATAAGTAAAAAAATATACATGTATGTGTGTATATATATATATGTACATGTGTATTTACATATACATACATATAAAGACCCTGATGGAAGCTAGATTACAAGCTGGCAATGACATGCACCTGGCATGCAGCATGAGAGTTTGCAGAAGTCCGGCTGACCCTATATCGAGCTCGCGCTGCCAAGCATGCAGGAAACACAGGTTTAGGGTCTAGGTCTTAGAGTTTAGGGTCCAGGGTTCCAGGGTTTAGGGAATCTAAGGGTTTAGGGATGCCAAGCATGCAGGCAGCACGGAGTATTGCGCTTGGATCCCGATGGTCACACCGTTGAGCATGATGATCAGGCCGATCCTGCAAGAGTGCCATGTTGATGGGAGAACTAGGGCTGATCATGTTCATAACGCTGGCTAGCTCTTGAGGGTCCAACACTCAACCCTAAACCCAAACCCCTGAACCCAAAACCCCATAACCTCTACACTCTACCCCCAAATTCATGAAAACCCTAAAAATCCTTGAACCCTGAACCTCGATTGAAAGAACCACCCACGTGGCTAAGTACTCTCCCAATCGAACCCCTCCTCCCTCCAAAAAAAAAATCGACGACTTTTAAGCTGGTGGCTAATTTTTCCACAACTTGTAGGAGTCGATCTTTCAGTCTCGCATCGCATGGAGGTGTTGCAACAAACCTACTGGTAGGTGGCTATCGATGCTCGAGAGTGGTCGAACTTGTTGCTGCGTCAGTTGGTGGTAGTCGTGTTGCTGGTGGCATAGACATCCTGCTTCTGATGCTGTCAGCACTGCTGCCACACACCGAAGTTGTAGTCGCTTGTCGAATGCCACATGCGGTCTATGTGTCGGGGTGCCGGGATCCTAATATTCAAACTGCCGATGTCTATGCTAGACATTTACGGTATCTATGCCCATGCGCCTTCGAAATCAGCCGCCATGCCAGAACCCCCTTGTCTTCCGAGCTGTTTGCGAGCGAGCCGCACCGTGTCGAAGCCGTTCCACACGATAAGGTCGTGGCAGAAACGCCTTCAGGTCCAAACGACAGTATAGCATAGCACTGTATAGTATGGTATGGTATAGAGTACTGATGTTTAGTATAGTCCTTCCTACTCTGGGGATGTAGAGTATAGTAGTATCGTGCAACAATAGTAGAACATAGCAAAGCCTTAGCAATAGCATTGAGTTTGCAATCGCATTGGCATTAGCAATAGCATGAGTACTCGTACCAGTACTAATACTAGTTCTGAAACTAATTTTGTTGTTACTCTATTATACTATACTGACTATACTGTACTATACGAGACGATACTATACAATACAGTTTTCAGTAAAGTGTGGTGTAGCGCAGTGTACAGTATACTAAGGGAAGGCATAGTCTAGTCTAGTATACAGGGAAGTGTATAGTACAAAACACAGCATAGTATATAGTCTAGAATTAAGCGAATATAGTAAAGTGTAGTACACAGTAAAGTAAATAGTACGGTGCCTAATTTTGTACATAGACTTCGAATACGACATGGTATAGCATGTAGTATAGACGAATAGAGTATAGCACGGCACAGCACAGCATAGTTTAGTCTCGCCTGGTATAGTACAGTAGCGCATGTCAGAGTGCAGTAGAGTACAGCATAATGCAGTCCAGTAGAGTCAAGTGTAACAGAGCGAGTATAGTATAGCAGGCAGAAGTTGATGTAAAACAAGGGATGTGCTACAATACAATGCAAGTAGAATTGTAAATTGTAGAATATAGGAAAGATTCATGTATAACACCAATAAAAACTTATATAAATTCAGTTTTTGTAAGCCCAGTCAGCACCAGGACTGATAAAGGACGTGACATCAACCATGGACTAGAACACCCCGCACGGAATCGGCAGGGCTGGTTGAAGTTCTTGAAGCTTAGAGGGCCTTGCAGGAATTTGGATTGGGGCTCTGCAAGACTGATCGGATGCCCGCACAAACACATGCCTCCAATCTCAAACCTATTCAACGACGACACGTGCACGCACCTCACGGGACCGAATTTCTCGAGGTCCATGCCCTTGCCAGCTGCCTCGCGCAAGATTTGTGGGACTGTTCGAAATAGGATGATAAAGGTAGCGGGTGTTCAAGACATCAACCCTGCGTAATACCCTTCACTCCCAAGTTCAATATCACTCCGAAGTAGTAGTTGTCGATGTCGTATAGTCGTAGTCGTAGGAGGAGGGTGTAGTAGTAGCTCCGCGAAGGTAGCAGCGGTAGTAGTGGTAGTAGCAGCAGCA
>CAJNJA010032986.1:4591-29973 GCA_905231915.1 Symbiodinium necroappetens
CTGCACTGCACTGCACTGCACTGCGCTACGTGACCATGCTGACTACGTCACACCATGCAAATCACACGCACCATGCTGATTCGAAGCTCTCACTCTTGCATTTTCGTCGATCAAAAAAGGAAAACACGTCCAGTTTGGGTCATTATTCGTCGTATCGCTGCCTCGACTCCTTGAGAGTGGTGACACGCTCTTGTCGCATAATTTGCTGCGAGATGATATACTCAAGGTGGCCCCCCCACTCACTCTGACTCCCTCTCCGGACGCACACGGAGACTAGTACTCTGGGCTGACGACACTCGGACCCGTGTGCGCACTTTCCCTGCAGGTGCCTCACGGGACTGTCAACGATGTCGTGACTCTCCACGCTGACACTGTGCTTCATCCTGGCAGCAATGGCCAGATCCAGTGATTCGGGGCGAAGATTTGGGACCTTGGAGTTTTGGGCTGGCGGAAGCAGGCTGTTCTGGACTTCGCGTGCAGGTGTTGGTCCTCCGTGTGCGACTTTCCCTTACAGACTTGGGATGAGAGCATCCGTGCTGACGCAACATGGCACACGGTCTCTCAGGTATCTTTGCAGTCGTAGAGGTGCGGCGAATCATGGCGAGATGTGTTCTTTGCAAGATGTAAGCAGCCTCAAGACCCGCACATCCAAATGTGAGTCATCCTTGCCTGGACGCTCGGCTCTGCGATGGTGAGGACAACCGGTACCTCGGCGCAAGCAGGGGCGTCCAAAATAGCGAGCACATCCGGTAACTGGCTTGTCCAAGATCGTCCTCTACAGGTGGATCTACTTCCGTTTTAATGGCGAGCTCACCATCGTGGGCGTGAGAAGCCTGTCACAACTGTCAACTCAACTTTCCCCGCTCGCTAGAACACAAGGGCGCGAAGATCTTCGGATATCTCCTACAGCTCGAGCTCCCACGAAGAGGCCAATCCCAGACACAAAACTGTCACATCCCTTTATCAACATCGCGAACCCAAATCCATACACTTGGCAGGGTGCATTGCCAAGTCCGCACCAGCGCTGCGCTGCGACGGGATTGGTGGCAGCCTGTGGCGCTTCTCGCCTCCGGAGGGAGTCTCGCTCTTTCGGAAACACCCCTTCGCAGGTTTCTGTGTTCCACGGTTGGTGGGTCGATTCTAGTTCTACTAGTTATAGTGCGGTCTCAGGGCGACGACGACGACGACTATCACCACTGCCATCACCACCACCACAACCTCAACCACAACCACAACCGCAACTACAACCGTAACCACAGCACAACCACAATATGCCGAAGCCGAAGCTTCGAAAGACCCTCTCATCTTGACGTGGTCTTCTGGTGAACCCCGAGCTAAAGAGAGTTTAGGGTTTCAGGGTTTTTTTTCAGGGCCCTGACTCGACCGGCCTTCGCTGCCAACTTTAGGCGGATCTTCCGCCTGCCACAGCAACAGTAAATGAGTTTTTTTCCGTGGAGTTGAAGGAAGGTTTGGGCTCCGGTAGCCCAACGAGCAGGGAACGGTGTCAAGGCAGCTCGTTGCTCGCATGAAAGAGGTCGCATCGGACGTAGCTGGTGCTGAGAGACTCTTGCAAGACTATCGTAATGCAGCGGTGTCTGCGACACTTCTATGACCCGCCTTACGGAGTCACTGCTGTTTTCATGCAACCTCCAATCACTTCTCGGGACTGAACCTCGCTACTGGTAGACCTCCGGCATCCAGCCTTTCCTCAATCTTCGAAACAGGCTGCTAAGCTGCGGGGGAAACACCTTGCCCCTCTCGAGGCTCCGCTCGCTGCGCCTCGCCCAGAGAGATGGACAAGCTTTCTTGCTGTTCTGGCCTTAAAGGTTGGGGGATGTCGGGCATCTCAGGACCGAATGTGCGCAGTGCAGACAACCTGCGCAGTCGCGGCAAGACCTGGAGACTAGCTGTGACTAGCTTGGCAAGCTGCCTCCTGGATTCGGGGGCACTCGAGGGAGCACCGGAGGTCACCTGGTTTTCGGCCGTCAGCCGCGGGCTTTCAAAGCGTTTGGGCCCGAAGCTTCCAGAACAGCAAGAGGACCATGTCTAAAATATGAGAACTGTCAAGCGATGATGTGCCCTGGGATGCTCTGGGGTATGATTGCTGAGGTAACAAAGCAGATGATCTACAAAGCGATAATGGAGGACAAGATACCCTGTTGGCGCAGGGTCTGATTTTATTTCAGGTTCCAGCCACTGAAACCACATGTGCCAAGGAAAAAACTGAGAAAAGCCCGCAGGAAACGGAGGGAATGTAAGGGACCACATTCTCAATTTGACGCAACGATTGCAGCTTGAGTCGCTTGAGTCTTAGTCACTAGTGCGTGCACTGATAATTCTCGTCATGGAACTGGCAGGGCTGGATGACTTGTGCTGAGAGTTCAGGGGCCCAAGATAACGCTCCG
This sequence comes from Symbiodinium necroappetens, assembly GCA_905231915.1. NCBI lineage: Eukaryota > Dinophyceae > Suessiales > Symbiodiniaceae > Symbiodinium > Symbiodinium necroappetens. Next base: position 6,997 of record CAJNJA010032986.1, read on the forward strand.
AACGTCTTGAACATAAGTAGATCTGAGGAACCGGATCCAATTTTGCACTTCTCTTATTAACCCCCCCCCTCCGGAATCTGAAGCCCACAAACCCACATCATCGGCCACGCCTCTTTCGCTTTGGAAAGAGGTCCTGCACTCATGGATCGGGCCTGCAAAGTTCGCTGAGTGGCTCGTGGCTTTTGGAGGGGCGGTTCTGACCACGGAAACGACGGTATCCACTTTTGATTAAGGCGTTACTTGCGATTGCTCTTCGGCCGAGGCACGGCAAGCCGTCGTATGCTGAAAGAAGTAATTAACGGGGGTGGTCAGAGTAACTTTCTTCGGGCCGGCATGATTTTGCTGCGAACCTCCATCGTCCTAACACGGAACAACCTCAAAGATGACAAGCCCAGGAACTCCAATTATCCAGATGCTCCAGGCCGCGGCAACAACCGTCGATCCAACCATGTTGGGAAACGGGGCAATAAGGGGTAGCAGTAGCAGCAGCAGGAGCAGTAGTAGCATCTGCAGTAGAAGCAGTCAGGTCTTTTGCGGAACGCAAGGGGCCTGAGCCCGCCGAGGACGAGGTGCTGGGAGGGAGTTCCGCCGCAGCTCCGGCGGAAGCTCCTAAAAAGGGGCCGCAATAAAGCATCGGGGGGAGTATTACAACATGATATCACCAGATATTGACTGTAAGGGAACAGTATTACTAGCTTTTCAGAACCCTACATTGCCAAACTACAAGGAAAAAGCTCGAGCTGTTGACCTGAGGCGGGGACACCTCCAGAACTTTGATTGGCGGGCGGTGAAAACCGGTGGGGCAGAGGAGATTGAACCAAAGAGCCCAAAATTCAGGCAAGGACTCCTTCAAGGCTATGCCGACTGTAGCAACATGGAGATCCGTGAGCGCCGTTTCTGATGTCCTGCCTGCAAGCCCATCTTCTCGAGGATGAAAGCGTGCGCTTCGCTGAGCTGCTGCTGAAGCTGCTGGATGAGGCGATCCTGCATGATGGATTCGTCCCTTGACCAGAACCCCACAACCAAAGACACCCTCCTTCGGGTCCAGGTTGATCGTCGGCTCATTTTTGATGAGAGCGGCCTCGGTGTCAGGCTGAATAGCTTCCGGGCTCAGAGCTTCAGAGCGGGTGCTGGCACCCATTCTTTCAAAGCAAGATTTCTTTGAGGAGCAACTGGATAACCCGTCTGAAGCGCGCCTGCGCGGCGTATTGCAGCGTGCTGAGATTCTCCTGCTCGCCAGCACCGCCCCGCGGAGGAGCATGAGAACGGTTAAGAGACGGGTCGATCGCATGAAAGGAGGTTCGGTAGGTTTAGTGGGAATACGCCATCGGCACATGTGTCGGCTGCCCTATCAGCTTCAGAATACCTGGGACGCTAATACAATTCAGTACGAAAGTAGGCGTCATTGGCAGTCATGGTGCAAAGTAGTTGTAGACGTAATGACAAAAAAGCTTGCACTTGTGGTGGTCGCCATCGTCTTGTCGCCGTGCTGATTGCTGCTGCTGCCCCTGCTGCTGTTGCTATTCTTTGCTGTCGTGGTGGTGGTGGTGGTGGTGGTGGTGGGGGGGGTGATGGCGGTGATGGCGGTGATGGCGGTGATGGCCGTGATGGCGGTGATGGTGGTGATGGTGGTGATGGTGGTGATGGTGGTGATGGTGGTCAATATGCAAAGATGGCGAGAACACGGACGTTGTGACTCTGGTGACGATTTTCTCTCAACAGCCTCGTAGGATCGGTCTGCCGGCGAAAGGCAGGCGAGCATCACCATGAAGCCTGCGTGACTCGGCATGTATCTTGCTACAATCACCAGCAAGGACAACAGCAATAATGTTGATGATGAAGATCATAACGCTCGTGACGGCGACGACAACAGTACTAACGACAACGCCTACAATGCTACAGCAGCGAAACAGCCACCAGCAAGCAACACAACCACCAGCACCGCATAGCCACCTCTACCGTTGCCGCCGCCGACACCACCACAACAGCAACAGCCACGACGACGGCGACGACGAAGAAGAGTTTTATGTTTTATATTACATTGACCATAATGACGATCATGTTTAGCACTTTCTAGTCAAAAGTAAGTAATTAGTCATAACCCACTGACTAAAGAACACTGACTGACTGATCGACCAACTAACAAACGAACTAAGTAGCTGTCAGACTCACTGACAGTAGTTGCCGTAACCACAAATGCCACCGCCACCTCAACACCCAGCATCCAAGAACAAACAAGATCGGCAACCAACACCGAAGATTAGCGAAACGATCACCACCACGACCGAGCTGACAGACAAGACGGAGGAGGATTGTCACACTGGGAGACGACAGCGGAGGAACCGCGATGCATCCGCCAACGTGACCACGTCGACGGTAATGCGACGATGATGATGATGATGATGATGATGATCATGATAGCAAGATCACATTCAGATCATCTTCTGGAGATTCTGGACGGGGAGGAAGCTTGCAGCTTGAGCTCTTTTGGAGGCCTTTGCCGCCAATAGCGTGCTGCAGCAATGAAGTCCTTGGTTATGGCATTGGTTCGCAGGCTTGGCTTACAGACTTTCGAACCGTCCTGGAACCGCCTCCCCACCCTGCGAAGCACAGTGCCTATACTAACGAACGGTGGGCCGGAACACTCTGAGGATCTCTGAGGTCCCAGTGCCTCACACCCCATCGCACAGCATTCCGCAAAGCCATGCATTCAGCAGTCCCCGTGTCAGACCCTAAGACACAGCCCGAGTGCCGCCCCATTAGCAGAGCACCCGCGTTTAACGAACACTCTTCACAGACCGAAGGACACACGAGTAGACTTTAACGTCTCGAAGGAGACCCGTTTTACAGACTAGAGCTTCTCTACAGGAACACGAATCCCGACCTTTTTTTTGAGCGACAAGGCGTGAATGCCCAAAATACCTGCACAAACTTCCTGCAGCCCAGCAACAGCTTCGATTCGCGATATGGTATGTGCCTTAGACTTGGATGAGCGCTTCAAATCCGGCCTCCGGAACCGAAACTCTCAAAAAACTGCTCCCTGGCCGAATGGTGCACGACTGAACTTGGAAAAAGCAAGCACCTATCAGGCACTGCGACGTGTTGCAGCCTCTGAACCGGAGACTGCCGTGTGCAAGCTTGCCCCCAAGTCTCGGACTCGGGCTCACAAGCTGCCTCGGCCTCCTCGGCCCCCTGAACCTACACCCTGACGCCTCAAGATTTTTTCAAAGCCGGAGCTTAATTCGCCAGGCCGCGTGTCCTCTTCGTGGCTGCTGTCCCGGCGGCTGAGGGCGGTGATCACACGCCGGAGCACAAACAGAGACTGGTTGATGTTCACCGCCTCCTGATGAGGGGCGGGGGATGGGGCGAGCAAGCTGAGGCAGGTACTGCATCACATCAACAATGTTACAGTCAGCAGATGCTGTTGTGGGTAGAACTGTAGAACATGATCTTCTCCACTCCCCTGCTTAGTTTCACCATATCCATCATGGTCAAGCTACGTCTGACCACCATGTGACCACCACCACTCATCCTTTTCGCACCAGACAACAGTATTGCCTTGAAGCGCTCCGGGTTGCCCTCGTTGGCTGCGGCGGCTTTCTCAGAGCCTTGCACGATGTGTGACAGAGGCTCGGTTCCGGAAACAACTGCGTGACACCCCAAGGACAGCTGCTCCACTACGGGAGTACCTGTTCAAGCCACTTTCGGAGTCTGCGGGTGGTGCGCAAATGTTGGCTTCAGGTCTCTGCCTCGCTGGGCTGCAAGTTTGGGGCCGGATTCCCTCTGTCGTAGATCTAAAGCCCCTTAGCCTTAGCCTTTGTTCTAGACGTCCAAAAATCCCCTAACAACCCGAACGTAACGGCCCGGCACTCGCCACCTGCCAAGTCCACCAGCGCCAGGTGCGACATCACCTCCCGCACGGCCTCGCCTTCACATCTCTTCAATTTCAGGCTTGGGGCAGTTTGGAGCCTTCGGGGTGTACCCGTCCAGTTTCGGATTATTATCGAGACTGTAGTCGCTGGAAAACGACAGCGTTTCATGCAATCCTGTAGCTAGCCCTCGGACAGACTCCCGCATTTGCATGATGATCTTCGGCCTGCCAGACCCCGACGGCTCTTTGTAGAAGACAGCGGATTCCCACATACGGCACGATGCGGCGAACGACATTCCGTGTCACCACCGATCCCACACTGATCTCATCACATCGTACCGCATCTTGAAGGTCCTTGCCTGAGCCCAGGTCGCTCGTTTCTGCAAGGACAGACCTCGGAAGGTAAGACAATCTGAGAGTCGCGTCAACGCCGTACCCTGCATGCAGGGATCCCTTGCTGCAGTAGGAGCATGCCCAATCGTCTTCCTATTGCTTCGACTGCCGGCAGCAAATGCGGCAGCGAAGCTGCTAAATAGCGTCGGGTTCCTACATCAGTTGACAGCAGGTCTTTCTCCCGACGAGTGGCCGTCGACGAAGCGTCAGCATGAGCCTTACTACGCAAGAATCCGTGGCGTGTTTGATTCATCAAACGCCCGAGGTTCAGGATCGATCTGAAGGTCAGTGGGCCATGCTGGGTGATGGGTCGCAGCATGTCGCAGCGCAGAGGACTTCATGTGCAATTCACCAATGACACACTTTCCAAACTCCTGAAGCTTCAAGCCCCCCGTGCAAAGCCTCCCGCAGGTCCAAGACAAGACCGTCCAACATCAGACTCCGCTGGTCTCTTCTTCTGGTTCTAATATAGGGACCTTAATAAATAGAATAGGGCTTTGGGGCCCAATATGCTATAATTATTGTTGAACTTCGTCATCTGATCTTGCTACCCTGCTGTCTGGCCTTGCCACAGTCTGACCAGGTAGATCCTCAAGGTTAGGGTTAGCCTGCTCACTTTCGGGCTCCACGCTCATCCCCGCAGTAGATCTACGACTCCTCAAAACGAAATCCGTAGTCAGTCACACGAGAAAGGCCATGGGGCCGCGGGCGAATTGAAGACTCTCTTTTTCACAGCAACAACATCTCTGAATCCTTGCGCTGCTACCTTGTCCAAAGATCTATGCTACGCTTTGGGAGAAAACTGCAGTTGCTGACTGTGACAGTTCGAGCCACAACTACAGTCGCGAGGAGGTATCCAGCTGTACAAAACGAAACCTGGAATTCTACACTCCTCCTTGGAACCATCGCTAGATGAGTTCCACAAACTAATCACCTAACATCCCTGGCTCTACTCAGGCAATACTGACAGACAGCCTTTGGCTTGATATTGAAGGCTCGGCGCAGGCCTCTGCAATCCTGATCCCTGTGAACACATTCACCTCCCCCTGAAACATAAACATACTCCCCAGGATCAAGAACAATCACAGGATCAGTTTGCATGGCTCTCGTCACGCTAAGAACACTCGGAAGGCTGGGTTCCTTTGCGGGAATCGTTGACCTTAAACCCTTTTGTTCAGCAGTTCCCCTTGACTCAGTCCGATGCGTCACACGGGATGATACACTGCCTTCGGTGATCCTTTCGTAAGGGCCATCTTGCGACACAGTAGGCACATCCGTACTGCTTGCGGCGCGCTGGCCTTGGTTAGCGCTCGTTGATCCATGAGGGACCTGCACTGTGATTCCTCCATACACAACAGTAGGAGAAGGGGCTTGCCACCCTTCACTCGTAGCGCTGCTTGTGTCGGAGCACTTGTTCCGACCTCGTCGCCGTGGAATGGCCTCGTCGCCGGTAGGACTCTCACTCATCACCGCTTCAATCGCTGCTGCAACTTTGTTTTGCAGCTTTTTGGCCCGCTTTTCTTTGTGCACTGTCACTGCACGAATTTGAGGCCTTTCTTCAAGATCACCAGCTCTTGATCCGCAGGCCTTTTCCCACACAAAAAGCGTGGACAGCACGATCAACACTGTCAGAAACACCAACTCCCAAGGCCACTCGACAGGGATACCCTTGACATCGGGCCCGTCCTTTAGGGGCTCCCCACAGCAATTGCAGAACTGTAGCAATGCCACCACGGAGGCCAAGCAGGATTGTGGCATCGCACCCACAGACCTCACTGCCGGGTTGGATTCAACCTGACCTTGAGCCTCCAAGCCTTCACCTCTGAGCTGCAAAAGCTGGCACAGGAACTGCATTCGAGCTGAGGGTAGCGCCTTAGTTAACAAGTCTGCCTTTTGGAATTCACCTGGGCAGTGGGAGACCTTCCAGCCTGACTGCAGGAGTTGCCTTATCTTGTGCCCCCGTACTTTGAGATGTCTCGTCCTCTGACTCGCAGCCCCTTGTACAAAGGCTATTGAAGCCGTGTTGTCGAGGCAAAGTTCGGCAGATGTGCACGGGATGGCTAGATCCCACAAAATAGTCATGAGCGACTCCGCATACATACAGCCCTCGACTGCTTGTATGAGTTCTGCCTCTGAAGAACTCAGAGAAATCAAAGGTTGTTTGGATGCCTTCCAGAGCACCGGAACACCAGACACTTCGATGATGTGCCCATCGTAGGAATGCTGCCCCAGCAAACGATGCGTCAGTGAAGACTCTCAAAGGAGCTACACCCTCTGTGGGCTTCAAATGAAGCTTGAAGTCCTTGGTGTGGTGCAGATACGACATCATTCGTTGCCCAATTGCGATGGCTCCATGAGGGTCCTTCGAAACCTTCGAACACAGAACTGTAGTCGCAAATGCAATGTCAATGCGAGACCGCTGTGCCAACCATAGGCATTCGCCTGCCAACTTCTGAGCAGACTTCACCGTCTGATCATCAAAAGGCTGCACTGTTTCTGGTGCATGCATCAAGATTTCTTTAGGACACACAATCTTTGACCGGTTCGCTTCGCTGAGCTTGTAAGCCCGGATGAGCTCGTCAACGTAGGCCTCCTGGTCCAAACTGAAGTGTCCATCTTCATGACCCTGAAGTTGCATGCCTAAGAACCTCACCGGATGGCCAGGCCGTGCCTCGCTCAACCCATCGGTTTCCCAACCTGCTTCACTCAACAACCACTGATGCAGAGCGTGCGCTGTGGTCCTTTCACTGAGGACCAAAAAGTCGTCCACGTAGGTCACCAGATACCCTTTCAAGACGGTTCCTTTCAGGATTCTCCAGACTGACGAATCTGCCGTTCCTTGCTCCAGGTGGCATTCTGCGAAGACTGCCTTTCTTAGCTTCGCATCACGGTGGTCCGACCACCAGGCAGGGGCTTCTTTGAAGCCGTAGAGAACCATTCCAAGGGAGTAGTACTCCCCTGGTTCGGCCAGTCCGAGGTCGATGAGCCACCTTGGAGGACGCAACAGGTAACGCTGAGCTGCATGAGCCGGGATTGGCGTTTGAGTAAACGCCGACTTGATGTCGGTGGTGAACGCTGCCCACTGGTGGTGATACGCCTGTGTCAATGCCACTCTCACTGCTTCAGCCGGTGCTCCGGCTGCGTACAAAGAATCAGCATCCACATGCGTGGCCTGGTTGCCACATCCCACCAACCGACACTTGCGTTTAAACAAGCCATCTTCAGGCCCACTCGGGGCCTTCGCAGCGAAAACCCCCTTCAAGGAAATCACCGTTGTATCTGTGTTCGCCATCAGCTCCTTTGCCTCTTGACCCCGATGACTGATCAACACACCTTGCTTCTTCAAGGAACCCAGTTCTTTCTCTATGGCCGACCTCCATTTTTCAAGATTGGAGCGAACCTCCTCTTGCGATGCAGTGTGCGTCACACTCAATGGCTCTTGCAGCCGGCCCAACACTGTCTCCAGGTCCTTGGTGGTTGTTGCTTCAGTCTTGCACGCATAGGCTTCGGGTTCCGGAACTGGCGCAGGTTGTACAGGAACGACCTTGATGAACGCGGGATTAGGTAGATGCACCGGGAGTCTGGATGGTCCAGCGGGGGGATTACACCTTCCGACCTCAAGCTTCACAGCACGAACTTCCGGTGGCGGAGGTCCAGGAGGTTGAAGAATTGGTCCTATCTCCTCCTGACGCTGCTCCTCCTGAGGTGGTCGCCTTGCTTCCACACGAAGGATCACCATTTCGACAACATCTCGGATCACATCATGCACCGAAAACATGAGCATGCGATCGGGGAACGGGGACTCTTCGGTGGGCCCGTCATCTGCAAAATCCAAAACACGTGCAAGCAGGCGTGGCTCGCCTTCGGCTCCTGGCACAAGCACCTCTGGATTCCTGTTCCAGTTCCTTTGTCGAAACACCGTTTGCATGAAGAGATGGTGAGGAATTGATGCCGACAAGGCGTTCATGTTAGGATCCTCATCCTGACCCCCAAGGACACGCTGCCATCGACCCATCCTTCGCTCAAACTCTTCCTCCTCCAACTGGCAAAGCTCTGCCCATTCATCACCAGTCATCCTTGCATACCTCACCATCATCGCCGCTCTGCCTGGAGGTGGCGGATAAGGTCTAGCACGGATACCAGGCAACCTAGTAGGGCAAGGTCCCACTAACTTACACACCGCAGGAGGGCGATCCAGTGAAGGTAACCTAAGCCCGAGCTCGATCAGCTGGTGCTGCTTGAAAGCGGAAAGCTTCTGGTACCCCAACGGCGTGTACCCTGCTATAACCCAATTCGTGGCAGGCAGCACTGCATGTCGACACTTAGGATCAAACACAGTCGTGGCTTGTGTCAAAGGCAACAAGTACCCTTTGTGAGTGCGTCTCTTGCCATCTTGCTGTTCCAATTCTGTGAGCACAGGTGACGTCCCTTCAACCCACATCAAACGGGTTGTCAACTGTGTCACATGATTCAAGGAACCAGGTTCGTTTCTCACATCACGGTGCATAGCAACCTCATCGGCCACAATCACCATCAGTGAAGACCACTCATTGGCTGCAAGCTGATTGGGAGAGCACTGACACAAGTACTCGTTCAAGTATCGACACACCATTGGATACATGCGACTAGCTCTGGTAATCCCTTGCAAGCCACCGTGACTGTAAGCACCAAAGATAACCGAAAACCCTATCGGACCCCGATGCTCCCGACGCGTTCCTCCTCCAACTCCCTCAAACGCTAGCTGGAGTAGTCTTCCACAGTGATCGGACGAAAACAGCAGTCCCTCCAACAAGGTTTCAGCGTAATCCTCTGCGGCAAGTTTGACAGAACGCGCCGCTCTCTTGCCAGTAACACGTCGACTTGGTACTCCTGGTGAGACTCCTTGAGTGTGTTCGAAGCCCGGCTCCGGAGGATCAACTTCCACCACTTGTTCAGCTCCAAACTCAGCTTCTGGATCCACCATTTCCTCCACACACCGAACATTCTTGGCAACTAGATAGGCACTTGAAGCTGCACGAAGGAGCACGTGCCCACCTTCCGTGCGCGGTGTTGGACACAAGTACACAGCATGCTCCCAACGCAAGAAAGGTCTCTTAGACTTACCAGTGGGGTGCTTGCTCTTGAAAATCACCTTCTGGCCAAACCTTGGCAACCTTTCCCCAGTTTGCAACAACCGGCCTCTGTGCTCAGCACACGCAAATGCCATTGCTGAGGGCCACTGCTCCAGACCCAAACCCGACGACGCTAAATGCAACCTTGCCCTGGCTTTAACCCAACCCACAAGTCTTTCTGCTAGACCGTTGGACTTGGGATCATCACCCTGAGTGAATGAGGGCTGGATGAGATTGGACTGAAGCCAATCCATGGTGGCCTTGGACATAAGTTCCTTGGCTCGGTCTGTATGGACAACTTTCACTGGGTAGCCGAGGCGGTTGCACTCCGTGACGATTTCTTGCAGGCCTGCAAGGATCAGCGGACCCTTTCTAGCCTTCAAGGGCACTGCAAACCTCAAGACCTTGTTGGCACCTGAGAACAACATCTCAGAGAGGGCTTCATCAAACTTCTCATCGGTCATCTCACCGAAACCCCCAACATCTTCCCAAGGATCAACGTCCAAACCGACACCACCCTCTACCCCGGGCTCATCATCTGCTTCAACAGCCGCCTCCACACCAGAGCATTCTGCCTCATCAACAAAAGGAGCTTCATACCAGCCTACCTGTGAGCCTTCATCCTCCTCCTGAGATGATGAGTCATCTTCACCGACCTTCTTCACAACAGGCGTCGGTTCTAGCTGCTCTCGTAACCAACTGGCTTCGGAGGCTGCATCGTCATCTTGCTCTAGGCCACCACACACCTCAGCCTGAGCCTCTGGAGGCTGTGGTTCACTTGCTGGTGCGCCTTTGTCGTGCCTTGGCGAAGGCAACGCAGCATCAGGCACACGGAGACCAGCTACAAGTACATACTTGTATTTCCCACCACGGTCGTCTCGGCCTAGTTCTTTGAATGGTCCCGCTAGGTCAAAAGCTAATGCATACATGGTGGGGCATTTGACACGTCGATGTTGTAGCCCCAGAGACCCCGACATCACACACTGTATACAGTCCTTTCTGAACGGAATGTGATGAGCAGCAATGTGCTTGCGCCACCGTTCACGTTCGGCCTCTGTCATACGCGCAGCTACACTTCCTTTCTTAGCCTTGGTACCTTCCTTTGCACCTGTGGCACTGGACGATGCCTGCACACATGCACCTGCACTGCTGTCTACACACTGATCAAGACATTCTTCTTCTGCCCTTGGGGGTGGAACTGGGACTTCATCCGATTCCCTTAGCAGCTCACCATCGACAGCTTGAACCTCTGGCACAGGAGGCTTGAAAGACACAGGACCTGCAGGCCTCGTTGGATCTGACAACAGATATGCATCTGCCGCTTCTACAACTTTCACTGAAGTGGGCTCCTCCTCAGCCTGCCTTGATGCCGCCAACCCAAACAGTGCTAAACTCAGCTCGCTTTTGAAGGCAGTGGGCCACTCGGGATCTACAGGCACGTCGTCTGTGCGAGACCTCCCAGATAGGGATCTCACCCCGGTAGACGGAAAACCTAGGTTGGTGCACACCTGGAAGGGCTTTGTTTGCCGGATACCTTCATGCACCCCCGGAACCTCAAACTTTGTGCTGTTGCTCCATTCGGCAAAAGGATTCACGACAGCCCCCAGCCAAGGCGATGAACGGGACTCACCCTGCAGCACATGGGTTTGACAGAAAGGAACACCTTCCCCCCTCGCGAGCGATGCAAGTGTCCATAGCCACATCGGTTGGAGTCCTAGCACAGTGTCATCATCAACCCTAGTTTGCATCCCATCACTATTGCTAGGCTCGCCCCACAAATGCTCCTGACTCCGCAGCTGAACGCAAGACGTACCATTAACCTTCACCGAGTTCCACGTTCTCATTGGAGCGTCACAAAGGATCCCTGCGACACGACCTGTGAAAGCTGCCCAGGACAATGCCTTCCATACGCCCGACTCAAGAGTACCACCGAGCGTATTGTCAAGCTCAACGAGCTCAAGGTGTTGCGCCTTGCACAACTGCCTCAAGGTCGGATCAACTTTGTTGGTGCCCAAGTGCAACAACCAAGCATGCGACTGGTGAAGCTTCTTCCTGGTAGCCCGGTTGAAAGGCAGACCCTTCAGAGCCTCCCAACCAACTGCGTCTTGCAAATCAACCACCAAACGGTTGGTAACACGCTCTGGAACATCGCTAAGGAAGGGCATGAAGCGCGCAAAGGCAAGTGCGGTACCATAGCTTCCCTTGGTCACAAATGCGTCCAATGCTTCTTCGAACCGCATGCCACCTGCTACTTTCAACTGAGCTTGGACCCTTCGTAGCCTCCCAGAGAGCTCTTGAAGTCTGGCCCCTTCTAGCTCTTTGACGAGCTGCAACGCTTGCTCCTTACCAAGCTGTGGACATCCGCTTTTCAAGCTGGTTTTCAGCCTTCCCAATCGAGGGTGAATCAAATGAAGGCCAGATTTGTGAGACCAACGCACTGTGCAACCAAGCTGTTCGATGAGGCATCCCAACGGGAGTATGGTCTGCGACACACTTCCTTCCTTGTTCTCTGGAGCAACCAGCGAACCCCCGGGTGTTTGGTGCCAAACTTGTTTTTGATCACCAGCAAGCGACACAGTACACGGGATAAGGTCGGTACTTCTCACTGACGAGGAATCAAGCACAGCATGCGTTGCACCCGAATCCAACAAAGCTGTTGGCTCCTCCTGGCTCAAGGTGCCGGCATGGATAGCGCGAATACGGGGCCCTTGATCTGAGAGGCGCGATTCAAGGCTTTCAGGCTGTGCCTGAATTTTGGCTGCTGCCGCTATAGGTGACTCACCGCCTTGGCCGAGATGGTCTCCGGAAGCTGTTGAGGCTTGACCCCGGGTCTGATCTGTCGGGACCTGCGAGTTGCCTTCGGTGCTGGTAGATTGCGAAGACAACACATCCCTCAGAACTCCAGCTGCCTCTGAGAGCACCTTCTTCAAGCCTGGGTCTGCACCTTTGGCCTTGGCCTGACCTTCAGCCTTTGCAGCCTTCGCCGAGCTTGCGCCGTCGTCTCTCTTTGCCACAGCCCCTGCTGGAGCGTTGGGGCATACGTCCTTTCGGTGTCCCTTTGCCCCACAGGCCATGCAACGTTCAGCGCGATCTGGTTTTGGAATCTGATTCCAATCATGCAAGAAACGACACTCCTTGCCCCTCTTACACCCTTTTCCTTCATGGAACCACTTGCACAACTTCTTGGGAGAATCCGAGGACGCTGGAATACCTCCACCCTTGAAACCCTTCGGGTCCTTTGCACCTGGAGTTGTGTCGCCTGCTCCCTGTGCCTTAGCCTCAACCTGGCGAACGCTCTTGTTGGCCTCGGCCTTTGCACTTGGTGTTGGGACTGGTGGCACCTCTGAGACCCGTGACACAGCCTCTAGCTCAACTAGCAAGTGCTCATAGTACTCTCCCACTTTACTTGTGGTAGGTTGGGTGTCCAAGTGGAGAGAAGCACGCACAAGATTGATCCTGAAAGACAAGCTTGGCATTGAACGAAGCACGTTGCTAGTGATCGATTCCAGAGCTTGCACACACAACGCTGCATCGGGAGAAGCTCCCCCTAGATCCGTAAGCCTCGTCATCCATCGCTTCCAGGTCCTTAGACGAAGGACGGCATCGACAGCTGAATCCGCAGGGCGGGGGCTTTGAACCTGTCGTAGGGCTTCTGCCCTTTCCGCCACTCCTCCTGGTTTATACACCACATGCAGTCGACAAAGTATCCCCATCACTCCGCTGATCCTGGCAGATGACAGCTCTGACTTGACAGCATCTGGACAACTCTGAATGATGAGATGCTCCATTCGGTGGCGTACACGGGCCCAACGCGGTTCTGCATCGATGCTTGACACCGGGACTCTGAGTCGCACCCTACCAATGGGGTTGGCAGGTACAAACTGGTTGTTGTACCAATCCCGAGCCTGTTGAAGGACCCTTTCCCAACAGTCACCTGGCGTATCTGAAAGGTCACTCATCGACGGCTTCACAGCATGAATCCAGTCTGAAAACCCCAACGCCCCCTCAAGAGTTGGAGGAGGAAGCTTCACAAGCTCGGTCACTCCTGGCCTCACAACTTCTGGATTGGAGCCAGAACTTGTCGAGCACTGCCATGCTTGCTTGCTGCAAGATCAGCAACCACATTCTGAAGCTGAATAATCCCCGACATCATAGCCTCAAAGGGGTTTTTGGGAGCTTCGACCCTGTGAGTTCCATCGAATCCCCCTGCGCTTGGCTCTGGCCTTCCGACACCTGCACTCGTGCCTGAGACCAAACCTGCATTGCCTGTACCTACGTCTTGGGCGGCACCTGCGATGCTACCTGCGCCTGTACCCTGGGCAAAGACCTCATTGCCTGTACCTGCGCCATGGGTTGCACCTGCCGTGTCACCTGCGCTTGTACCTTGGGCAAAAACCGCATTGCCTGTACCTACGCCTTGGGTTGCACTTGCCGTGCCACCTGCGCCTGTACCTTGGGCAAACACTGCACTGCCTGCGCCTGCGCCTTGGGTTGCACTTGCGATGCCGCCTACGCCTGCGCCTTGGGCTTTAGGGTCACTTGGGTCACTTAGGGAGGGTCCTAAGCCTAGTGGACGCTGCCAACCTTGTAGGGCTGAGAGAGACTGCCACTGCTGCTTAGGGTACCCTTGATTCCCTGAGCTAGCAAGAGACACTGAGGGCTGGACTAAACCGTACGGGGTTTGGTGCTGACTCGCGGAAGGGGCAATCGGAGTAGCAGGTTGAATCCCACCAGCTTGGTGTGCGACCTCCAAACCTGTGATGGCAGCAGAAGAGGACGCGAGAGGGGGCGGAGGAGAAGTGAACGATCCAGTAGGCATGGCCCACCCCTCAGGTATAGCCAATGGAATCGAAGCTGACTTCACGGGTACCTGCTGAACAAAACCCATCAAGTTCTTTCTGATCCCACTGAACCACCCTCCCTTTCCCTGCTGCGAACCCTGTCCTTCCGGTACTGACACACTAGAAGAAGCTACCTGCCGCAACACTTGATTCTCTTCTACTAACACCGTCACTTTCTGTTGCAGCTCTGCCTGTACACGCATGAACGTTTGCATTTGCCTCTTCACTTCAGCTTGGATAGCATCCGCTTGGTCAGAACCTGAACTCGTCGAGTGAGGCAAAGGAGGCGAAGGACTCGTCGGCCGTGGCTCATTCTCCTCGCCAGCATACAGCAGCGGCGCTTCACTCTGCATCTCACGCAGCCTTTGTGCCTGCTGAGGTGAGAACAGACCTGGCTCTGCTGCCTCTTGGCCTCCACTCGAAGAGGGATGCTCCCGTAGATTCTCTGAACCCGCTGTCACATATCCAGAACCCAACGTCCCAGCTGACCCACCATCGTCCTGTCCCAGAAACGAAGATGCACTTCCAGTCTTGCCGGAAGGTGGCATCGCCCCTTGAACCTTCGCAGCCACAGTCGCCATGACCCTCCCGGCTGCCGCTCGTAGTGACGCCACTCCAGGCCCTTGTTCGGCCCTTCCAACATCTCTAGATGCACCTTCTCTCTGCGATTCAGGCACCGACGGCGGTCCCCTTATCTCGCCGTCCATCATCATGGGACCCATTGATCCATAGGACCCAATCGTCCCATTCAGCACTCGCGGAGGTTTCGCTTTAGCGGATTGGGCGCCCATAACCTGTTGAACTTCGTCATCTGATCTTGCTACCCTGCTGTCTGGCCTTGCCACAGTCTGACCAGGTAGATCCTCAAGGTTAGGGTTAGCCTGCTCACTTTCGGGCTCCACGCTCATCCCCGCAGTAGATCTACGACTCCTCAAAACGAAATCCGTAGTCAGTCACACGAGAAAGGCCATGGGGCCGCGGGCGAATTGAAGACTCTCTTTTTCACAGCCACAACATCTCTGAATCCTTGCGCTGCTACCTTGTCCAAAGGTCTATGCTACGCTTTGGGAGAAAACTGCAGTTGCTGACTGTGACAGTTCGAGCCACAACTACAGTCGCGAGGAGGTATCCAGCTGTACAAAACGAAACCTGGAATTCTACAATTATAATAAGGAGCCCCCAAAATAGTACTGGTAATTAAATAGCCCTACATTGACTTCTAACTTTCAGTTCGGATCAGGCCAGGCGGCACTGTGTGCGACCGCGACGAAGCAATGTTCATGGCGGTCGAAGCCATCTGCTTGCCTCGGAAAGCCCGCAGACAAAGTACTCGTGGCAGAACTCAGCTGGGACCCTGGAAGGTTTCCCCTACTCAGGGCCCAACGAACACAACTAACAAAGCCTGTCGACGTTAGCACCATTTGAAGGGTCCTCACCAGTATTCAAGGGGCGACGCATCAGAACAGGGATCTGGAGGAAGAGGCTGCTGCTACACCCTTGACGAAGAGGTACTTTGCATCAGTGCCTGAATGTCAACTATCAAGCCTCATGAAGCATGACGAGCGATCAGAAGCCGGAGAGCCTCAACAAAAAGCTAGCATCGTGGACTGCTCGGGATCCGAATCTTAAGGGCGACCGGGGCACGCTGGACTCCGGCGTTGTAGAATTTCAACGCATCTTCCGCCGAGGTGCACTGGTACCTGATTCGAAGGCAAGGCATTGCTCTTCCCACGAGGTCGCGATGAGTGCGTCTTAAAACTTCTTGTGTTCATCCTGCGTTAGGCAGCGTGCTTGGTAGGCCCCGGCCGTCGCAACATTGTATCGAACGTGCAGGTGACAACACAATCTACACGGACAACTAGTCGAGGGACCCGTCCCAAACTGCTAAATCCCAACCCAGGGCCGCCAAGCGGCACGAAGAGGTTCTCCACATAGAAGTGCTCCCCCGCTGCATCCCAGCGTAGCCGTAAGCCGCTGTCCTCGGCCTGACCGAAGCCTGAGATACACCAGGGTTTGGGATACCGTTTGTATGTGTTACCCCAACCCAAACCCCACTGGTACATAGCATCGCATGGTGCCACAAAGCAATCGTCGTCTTCCTCGTCGTCGTCGCATTAGAGGCATAAAAACGCCGCTTTAAGGCCCGAGTTCATCCCAACGCGTGCTACTCGATCCCAGGAACCCAGAACCGACATTCCGAGACTAGTTTTGGCAGGCTGCGAGTGGATTGCTGCCTTTGTTGCATGTTGTTGCTATACCAATTTATGGATGATTGCAAGGATGGCGCTGGGGGAGGCGAACTGTTTCCGCCACATCATCAAGGTTGTTGTGGGGCAATAAGTAATTCGGATTTGCAGCTATCGTACAGGAAGCTGGGTTCCAGCAGACTAAATACACATATAGTAGACGTGCTTCGATGCGTCCAAATGATTGAATTTTAAGGTGTCTAGGAAGACTGCGCTGTATACGGTCTTGGACATCATTGATTATGATTATGAACAGAACTTGCTGGGGATGCTGAACATGGTTTCAGACATTATGTACTGTATGTCTTCATTGCTATTGCGGCTTTAGTTGGTTGTATGCTGGGCCAGGTCGATTGAATCTTATCGATCCTGCACCGTACTAGTAGAGGACCTGACAAGTAAAAGGGATGTTTACGAGGCCCCGGCAATGCACAAGACTTCACGCTGACCCGAATACCGCTAGCCGCTCACTCGAACATGGAGCATAGGAATCTGCAGTTTGCCACGAAGGAAAATGACCCTGAAACAGCTTACTTACTTGAGGGGGGATTCTGCTTGGAAGTCTTTCAGCTAAGAGGCCCTGCGGCAGAACCGGCGCTGGATTCAGCAGATCGTAGATTCGTTCCTGCCAAGTGAAGCAGTAGGCGGCTTCGTGCCAAGCAGCAGTTCCAAACCTGGTAGATGTGGTTGAAGGAGTACGGACGCGACTTGCCACCATCAGCCCCTAGACGGTTCCAAGACTAGCAAGCGTTGAAGCCATAAAACCCAATGCTTCAGTGCCTGGTAGATCTGCAGAAAGGAGATGCTCACGCTGAACGTCTCACCGTTATCATCGACCTTTGGGGTTTCGGGGCGTTGGCATCCGAAGAACTGTGCTGAGGTCTTGCATGGGTTGTTGTGCGCAACTTGACTGTCGAACGAAGTTCATGAAGAGTCGAACATTCCCAAACAAAGGTGAAAGACAAGCACGAGATTGGATCGGCCTCTCGCTGCAGCTTCTCGACATACCCGAAGAGCTTTTGCAGCACGCGAGGTATCCTCGGTGACCCGAAACATACTGCAGCAGACCCACGCACTGCACCTGAAGCTCGAACATCCCGCAGCAGCCGTAGCATCTACGTGCACTTCTTTCGAGTGAAACCGGGAAGGTCAAGTGCCGATTGGCCAACTGCAACAGTTCGTGGCCCCTTCTCCGTGCGGACGGGTCCTTTCTGTGGTCTACTGCAATGCCTGCATACCGACTGCTAGCACAAGCGGCACTCCCAATCGCTCGGGGGTGGTGGTGTGGACACAGACCTCATGCTGAATTCGATCGGAGACACAGAAACCGTGAGAAACCCGAGCACCACTACCATTGCTACCCGCTGTCACTACCAACGCTACTTCTACCATTGCCTCGACCACGACCACGACCACGACCACGACCAGCACCACCACCACCACCACCACCACCACTACTCCTGCTACTACTACTACTACTACTACTACTACTACTGCTACTGCTACTGGTACTCTCACTGCTACTGCTAAATCTACTGCTACTGCTACTGCTACTCCTCCTCCTCCTACTACTTCTTCTACTACATCTACAATCCAAACAATCAAAAGAGTCAAGGATGAAAGGCAGTGCGACTCAAAGACTTTAAGAACATGTGTTAAAGCGAGGCAGGATCGCGAACTCTGACCAGCACCTGCGGTGAGCCTTGTAATTACCCACGGCATCCCAGAACCATACGCTCGGAATTTTAAGCCCTCGACTCCAAGCCCTGAAGCCTGAGACCCTGTGCCTGGGGCTTGCCGGCTTCCGCAGCCTTCGCATCCGGTCTGTAGCGGTAGCCCTCCATGGTATACGTCTTGCCGGATCCTCCGAGGACGACGACTGCTGGTATTGCTATTGGCCTCGTGCCTCCGTCTTTTTCATCTTGTTGCAATTACTGCTGCTGCTGCGAGATGCTCTTGCTGTTCAATCGATATTGCTGTCAGCAGAACTGTTTGCAAATTGCATCTTGTGGTGATGACAAAGCATCCCATGCAAAACACGTGACTACTTGATTGTCTTCTTCCTCGTCGACCAACGATACTGCTGCGACAACCGCTTCACGTGTAACAACTGCAACGACCACACCTGCTGCTGCTGCTGCTGCTGCTGCGACTAACCCTGTGATGTGCGAGGCATCTTAGTCTCCTCCTGTGGGTCCGATTTCGAAAGGGCGGCTTCGGGTTCGTTGGAGCAGGCATGCGAGTGGCACTGTCGCTCTCACGCGTCCTTCTCTTTCTCTTCTGCTCGTCTCTGTTTCACGCCTCGTCGCTTCTTCCACACAGCCAAAGGACAGCGCAAGCCTCTCTGTCTTTCTCGTGCTTCTTTCGCAGGGCCTAGGGCCGAGCCTCTCTCTCTCTCCTCCCGCGGCTTTCAGACATCGGGGTCCTGTCTGGCCATATGCGAAGACGGTAGCATGGTAGCCGGCCGCTACCTTCACAGAACAACTCAGTCCCAAATGGCAGGCCCAACTACAGGCAGTACACACATTCCTTCCGGCTCTTCGACTTCCTGCAGGTCAAACTGACGAGCATTTGATGGACCTGCCTTTTGCATCAAGGCATTCAGCTTCAGGCCCTCGTACACGTCTTCTTGACTGCCTAGGTCGTTGTAACTTGGGGCTTGCGTCACTGCCCGAGCTAGTGGTGCTGCAATCCTGCTGGTTTCCTGCGTCTGCGGCTAAACTTATCGCTCGAGAAGTGCACAGCACGACGGTCCTACTCGCTGGCAAGCTGTAGGCTCACGCTTCGCCAATCAATCGCCGCATTCACACCGGCAGCTCGTGGCCACAGCAACCGGAGCACTGTGCGGTCAGTACTGCCAGCTGCTAACATTGCGAACTACCTCTCAACAGCGCATGATCTACAGACACCTGGGAGTTAGGATTGGGGGGACCCTTGGGGACATAGACCCTCTCAACAAGATTCCTTTTAAGAGAGCCAGAAGCAGGGTTCAGAAGGGTCCCCTTTAAGGGGTCTCCCACATACTACCCAGGAGCACCTTCCTCACCGACTACCGAAAGAAAGATGATCTCCGACCAGCTGCTCTCGGGCCCGAAGACAGAACCTTAGTTTGGAAAAAAGCTGGGTTCTTTGAAGGACAAGCCAGTCCCCATTAGCTGCCTGATGTTGGGGTAGTCTTCTAGCTGAGCGATCTCGTACTATAGCGGTACCGCGCTCTCTAAACTTGTCGCGTTTTGGTGAGCTCTTTCTGAATCAAAGCAGAAGGAGGAGCCTGGTTCGCGTTTCGCTGGCTGCCATTGAGACAAAATATGCCGGGGCCGTGCCCCAACTGAAAGCTCTCGGACCATGCAACTGTCACAGACAGGACCTTCGTTTGGACCGGCTTGCAGAGCCTGAAATGCGAAAAAGGTCATGAGCCTCCGAAACTCGGCGTGGAAAAGTTGAAAGGGCATCGCGCGACCAGCTTCTCCTTGTGCATGCGCACCTGGTTTTCCCTTCGCCGCACCTAGCTTTTCGTTGTGCGAACGCTGAAACTCCCGGTGGGAGGTTGAGGATGTGGCGAGCAGAAGGAAGAGCCAGGTGCACACAAGGAAAAGGCAGGTGCGCAGCAGGAAAAGCCAGGTATGAGTTGGGGAGCATAAAAAGGAAAACAGTGCGCAGAACGCCCGAAACCTTAGCATGAACGTACCGATATGGCAGGGGGGGCGGGGCCGAACCCTGTATCCATCCTAAAACCCTAACGTGGGCAGTGCTTCGCTACTCGGAAGGGAATGGGGTTAGCCTCCCCGAATCAGGACGTGGATACTGCACAGCAACGCGAAAATTTGGCTACGCAGGAGACAGCCCTGAAGCAGCACGGAATAAATAAGGGGAACAAACCATGCAGCATCAGAAGACGAAGGCAAGGCCCAGCTTCTGCGATTCATCCGGGAGGCTGAATGCAAATTCTTGCGGCTTGCGCACACGGCGGCAGTCTCGGTCTGCGATGTTTTCCTGACACAGGACCCCAGACCCAGGTGCATCCAGCGAACGAGTTTGCTGTTGGAATACATGAATTTGTGCTTACCGTGCATGTGCACTCACCTGACTGTTTAATTACATAATTCACTTGTTCATACTCATGTCTACTACTACTACTACTACTACTACTACTACTGCTGCCACTACTGCAACTACTGCTACTACTGCTACTACTACTGTTACTGCTACTGCGACGACGACGACGACTACAACTTCTACTAAGGCTGCGGCTGCTGCGGCGGCGGCTGCTGCTGTTGCTGCTGCTCTTCCTCTGCCTCCTCCCCCTCCTCTTACTTGCCACTCTATCCTACTGCCTGCTGCTACTGTTACTGCCTTCATCAGCTAGACACTGACGCAGGCCTCTCGGAATGTGACGTATATGTTTCATACACGGAGAGGCTGCCCTATGGCCACAATAGCCCCAGCGACACCAAGGCCAGAAGAACATTTGGCTGAAGTCCTCGGCTTATATTTAACCCTGCCTCCACACCCTGAAACCTACCCCAGAATGTCACTGTCGTGACGATGGCGTTGTCGTGATCTTACGACTTGCTGTACGCGGAAAAGCAAGAATGAGAGATCGGAAGGAACACTCTGAACATGCCTTGACTCCAAATCGGCAGGGCCTCGTTGCCCTCCGATAGTGCCAGGGTCACCTTGGTGGCTCGTCAAGAAACTCATGCAAATCGAGCGGTCCAGGAGCAGCAAAACTCACATTCCGCACAAGCTACGACCCCGCGCACCTTCCCTGATGCGGTGCGCAAGGCTTCGGCGGACCCTCCAGCACGAAGCTCCTTGCAGCACAGAAAGCCCGGTTTTGAGGGATTTCCGGAAACTGAAGAAATCCGGCCGTGCCTCTTCAAGCAAAGGCCGGACGCGCACACAAACCTTCCAGCTACAGGAAGTGGACTTCTTCGGCGTAAAGGTTTCGAGATAACCGTGATGTTCAGGCAGTTCTACTCCAAAGTGTTGATGTCGTTGGTTGCCTTCTCTTGTGGCCGTGGCCAGTGCTTGTGGTATCTTAGCTCTGCTGACTTCTGGGCGCAAGAGAAACTGCTCAGATCAATCATACAGGCTATCGAGGTAGTAGTAGAAGTAGCAGTAGAAGCAGTAGCAGTAGAAGCAGTAGTAGTAGAAGCAGTAGCAGTGTAGTAGCAGTAGCAGTAGCAGTAGCAGTAGCAGTAGCAGTAGCAGTAGCAAGTACTAAAGATAACCGTATGCTTCTGTTTGCCATCCAATCCACCAATCCAATGCCCTTTTTCGTACAGGCTGAACGTACTGATGGCAGATCACTACGGCTGTCGCTTAACCCTGCTAAAACCTTTATTCAAAGATGGACGATACACTCCCATTGAAGCCCACATCCCTGAACTGCCGGTCGACCTGCACAGCAGGCAAGTCCACCTCACACTCCTGTGAGCAGTGGGACGCGGCGACAGAAAGGGCATTAATAATGGCAGCACCAGCACTGGCAGTAGCCGTAGCAGTAGCCGTAGCAGTAGCATCAGTAGCATCAGTAGCATCAGTAGCATCAGAGTAGCAGTAGACTAGGAGTAGCAGTAGGAGAACGGGTCGGTTTCAGTTCGCCCAGGGCGCAGGATGCCACATCAAAAATTGCATTCTCGCCGCCCGCAGGGGCGATACTCAGCCAGTGACGCCGCATCGGTCTGAGACGATTCCTGGCCCTGTGCTGAGCAAGGATCACACTGCCTATCGCGCAAAGCTGGAAGCTGTGCATGCCTTATTTCATGCTCTGTCAAGGTCAGGGCCCAGGGATTGTCAGTCTGCGATGGAGGCAGTGAAGGGTCATGGACCGACTCGACGGTGAGCTCGTCGAGCTGGTTCCACTGGTCTCCGAGCCACGCACTAGCAGTAGCAGTAGCGGTAGCAGTAGTGGTGGTACTAGTCGCAGCAGCAGTAGCTTGCATAGGCCTGTATATTCTCTACTCAATTTAGAGATCTAACAGAATCCATACACTAAAGAAACCAAGTTCCAAAGAGCTATATAGCAGTGTATCCCGAAACATTGCGTTTACAGCAACCATTCATGTATTCTCGCCGACTCCTCTGCCCCTGGACTCTCGGCAGCATTGGCCGACTCATCCGCGTGCACCATGTCCTCACGATGTGTGGCGGTGGGAGCTGGGACCTAGGGCTCCGAGTTGAGGTGGGCCCGTCGGTCCGGCGGCTGCCTGAAGCCCCCCATAAACAGTAGTCAGTGATTTCAATCCAGGCCGCCTCCAGGCGAAAAGCACCCTTGAACTCCCATGAACGACCACTCAATCAGGACTGCTCCATTCCCCACAGCAGGACCCGTCCCCCCACGAGACCCTGCCCGCAACTAGTGGTAGCACTAGTTGTCGTAGCAGATGTAGTGGTAGTGGCAGCCTCAGCAGCAGCAGCAGTAGCACCAGCAGCAGCAGTAGCACCAGCAGCAGCATTAGCAGTAGCAGCAGCAGTAGTAGCAGCAGCAGCAGCAGTCGCAGTAGCAGCAG
>CAJNJA010032997.1:0-24639 GCA_905231915.1 Symbiodinium necroappetens
CCCCAAGACAGGCGGCAGATGCCTTTGCTGAGGAGGCCCAGGGCCAAGAGGCAGCAGAGGCGGAGGCCGAGGAGGAGGGCCAAGAAGAGGCGAAGAAGTCGAGTGCGTAGAGTTTCCGTGGTATATCAGACTCTCTCTCTCTATATATATATNNTATGTATATATATATATACATTTATCTACATATATTTATATATTTATATATATATACATATATATAAATACATTTACATATATTTACATATATACATATATATACATATGTACTTATATACATATATATAGAGATATATGTATATATACACACATCTATCTATCTATCTATCTCTCTCTCTCTCTCTGACTCTCTCTCTCTCTCTCTATCTATCTATCAATCTATCTATCTATATGTATATATCTGTATATATCTGTATGTATATATATATATATGGTATGCAGACCACAAGAGAAGACCACTATATACTCTAGCCATACTTCTGCTGTTTCTTGAGACCCCGGAGGCCTGGAGCCAAGGTGCCGGTGACTGGGAAGAAGCAGAGGAGGGAGAGCCAGAGGAGGCCTTGTTGCCCCTAAACCCCTACCTGGGCCCCCAAAAGCATGTAGAGGTTTAGGGTTTAGGGTTTAGGGTATGTAGAAAAATAATAGCCTCTCATAGGTTTGAGGCCATTCTTTTACCTACTTTTGGGGGTTTAGGTAAGCCCTAAAAGCCCCAAAGCCCCGAAGCCCCCAGAGGAGGGAGATTGGGCGGACACCCCGAAGCTGATCCCAGCGGTTCACAACAAGATCCTTTCGATGAACAAGTCCGGAACGCTTCTTGGCTCTTTCCCTGCAACCGAACTCCGGAAGCTCCAACCCCCTCACGGTTTAGGGCTTAAGGTTTGGAGTTTAGGGTTTAGGGGGTGTATCAATCCCTAGAATCTCCTGAGCCATTCAAACTTGAAAGGCAACAACCTAAAAACCCACAAAAATAAAAAAAAACCTGGCCGGCCTTAGTACGCTCCCAGGCCCCTAAACCGTAAAGCCCTAATCCCCAAATAAACCTCTAAACCCCTAAACCCAAACACCCCGAAACCCTAACACCCCTAAATCCCTAAACTCGAACACCCCTAAGCCCTAAACCCCCTTAAACCCTAACACCCCCAACACCCCTAAACCCTAAACCGCCCCCAAAGCCCTAAAGCCCTAAGCCTCCCAGGCTTTGCACGAAGATCGACCTGGCGAAGGTGGGTCGGAACGTGGCCCGCCTCTCTGAGCCCATCGCAATGCAGCTCCTCAAGGCGATGCTTCGGGGTTTAGGGTGCATAGGGGGTGTAGAGGGGGTTTATAGGGTGTTTAGGGGTGCATATTTTTTTTATACTTTTTTTTTAAATTTTTGGGGTGTATGGGGTATAGGGGGTTTAGGGTTTGTAGGGTGTTAGGGTGTGTAGGGTATAGGGTTTAATGGCTTTTTCTAGGTGCTTCAGAGGTCATTCTGGGGTTTTGGGGGTTTGGGGTCTAACAGGGTCTTTGGTTCAGGGATGTTGATGGGATATTCGGGGCTTGTAGAATTTGCTCATTTGGTCCACTTCATCCATCTGACTGCGTGGCTCTGATCTGTGCTTGCAGCTGTGGGGAGAGAGGACGTTGAGAGCACTGCCGACATGGTAGACAAGCCAAACGCCCTGATCGCTGATGCCTCCAAGACGCTTGGCTGCACTGAGATGGGAACGCATTGTCCTGAGGCTTGGCCCCTCAAACCGTAATCCCATCAGCCGGAAAATATCGGAAAATCCCGTAAACCCTGAATGCTATAAACCCCAACTCCCAGCACAGACTCTTGCTCAAGCCCTGAAGCTTATCTCAGCGACTAAGGAAAATTTTCGAAAGCGGCCACGGAGATGCCGGCAAGAAGATTGCTGAACAGATCGGCATCCTGATGAGGTCTGGCTCTGATCCTTTGGAGATCCTCCATACGTGAGAGCAGTTCGGGTTAGATAAGAAGTTTTAGGGTTTAGGATTTAGGATTTAGCTGTCATGTCAGGCGGATCCGATGGATAAACACCAACATCTCCCTCGCTTTTCCCCTTCACATGGGAAATGCCTCGAGCTTACTTTGACCGTCTTTGACATGCAGATGTCGGGTACTGTGACACAAACTGAGGTCCTTGCCATCCTGCAGGATCTCCAACATTCAGATGCTTTGCAGGTATCTGGCTCAGAAACTCCCAGTCAATGCCCTGCCCCTGCTACCCGGACCACAGCCTGAAAACCCTAAACTTCCCAGAACATGATGCCATATGACGCACTGGCGGCGTGTATGTTCGTGTATACTTTCAAATCTAAGTGTAAAAACTCGAGTGACGACTCCTAATTTTCCCGAGAAATAGACGCTACCAGGGCGTCACACACTCAAACTTCCTAGACCCCTTTCGCCCCCCTCAAAACGAACAGCCGGAGGTCCTCAAGTCCCTGGTGGAGCAAGCCGAGGAGATTGAGAGTCCGCAGCGCCTCACTGGCAAGACTGGGAAATTGACCCTCACGCTGAAGCCCTAAACCCAAAGCCATAAACTCCTAAACCCCTAAACCCTAAGCCCTGAAGCCCTCAACCCTAAGCCCCGGCTGCTTCGACTGGAATCTGTCCACACAGCCGTCCTCAAACCGAACGTGCTCCCTGTCGACATCGTCTGCAGACCCCCGCTTGGAGACGCTTTAACGTGTTTCCGCCTCTGCGGGTGCTGCACTGCGAGTGGGGCAAGTCAACGGCTGTGTGGCAAAGGGACCTCAAATTTCGGCTACAGCAAGCTCCGCCTAAGTCCAGATCGTGCCCAAGTGCAGCGTCAGGACTCTGACGGCAAGACAGCTAGGTGCCTGGCCCGTTGGCAGACGTGCTACAGCTTAGATGATCAGCAGAGCTGCATCGTGGACACGAACATTTCAGACTTCGTCGGATGCATTGGGACTGGGACAGTATCAGTATTGAGACAATATCTACATCTACATAGTATGTTGTGAGTATTACTCAGAACATGCTTGCATCATCAGAACCGTGGAATCGTTATCTGTTCTTGCTGCTGCTGTTTGTTGATGGCCTCACGGTCGTGGTTGTTGTGGTTGCCGCGATGATTGCTGTGGTTGTTTGCGTTGGTGGTGGCGGTGGTGGGCGGTGGCTGGCGGGGCGGGCGGTGGCGGTGGTTGTTACGGTTGTTGTGGTTGTGGTCGTGGTCGCGGTCACGGTCGCGGTCGTGATCGTTGTGGTTGTTGGGGTGATGGTTGTTGTGGTTGTGATTGTCATTGTGGTTGTGGTTGTTGTGGTTGTTGTGGTTGTTTTGGTTGTTCTGGTTGTTCTGGTTGTTCTGGTTGTTGTGGTTGTTGTGGTTGTGGCTGTGGTTGTGGCTGTTGTTGCGGTTGTTGTTGTGCTTGTGGCTGTGGCTGTGGTTGTCGTTGTGGTTGTGGTTGTGGTTGTGGTTGTGGTTGTGGTTGTGGTTGTGGTTGTGGTGGTTGTTGTGGTGGTGGTTGATGTGGTTGTTGTGGTGGTTGATGTGGTTGTTGTGGTGGTTGTTGTGGTGGTTGTTGTTGTTGTTGTGGTGGTGGTGGTGGTTCTTCTTCTTCTTCCTCTTGTTCTCGTTCTAGTCGCTGACGTCGTCGTCATCGTCGTCGTTTTTGTTTATGGTTCATTTGCGTCTTTCTTTGGTTTGTGCTTGCTTTGCTGTTGTACTGTTGGTCTGCTGTTGGTTTGTTGTTGGTCTGCTGCTGGCTTGATGTTGGGTTGTTGCTGGTTTGTTGTTGGGTTTCTGTTGGGTTGCTGCTCGTTTGCTGCTGGTTTGCTGCCGGTTTGCCGGTTTAGTGGCATGTGGGTTCCAGTGTGTGGGTTGTTGGTTGTCGGTTGTTGGTTGTCGTTGGTGGTGCTGGTGCTGGTGCTGGTGCTGGTGCCGGTGCCGGTGCCGGTGCCGGTGCCGGTGCCGCTGCGGCTGCTGCTGCTGCTGCTGCTGCTGCTGCTGCGACGACGGTTGTTGCTGTTCCCGTTGCTGCGCATGCTACTGAACTGCTGCAAATGCTTTTGCGATGGCTGTTGCTGCTGATATCGTTTTGTATTTATGGCGTTTGTTGTCGCTGCCATTAGCTTTCTTATTTTCGCCCTTGCCTCCGTCAGCACCTTTTGTCGTTGTCGTCGTGGTACTCGTAGTGGTCGAGGTCACCATCGTAGCTGTGGCTCTTGCAGTAGATAGTTGTTCTCACATCAAGTTCTGCAGTGCCTGTTCAGACCATGCCTGCCAAGGGGATTCGTTCGGCGCGAAGCTAGAAAGATGCAGGACAAGAGAAAAGGCAAGAGACCGGCTGCAGGGGTGATCTCGCCGCTTTGTCTGGTCAGTGCATGCCGTCCAGGCAAAGGGAAGGCGAAGGGAAAGGGGAAGGCCAAGACGAAGAATGGTACTGGTAGTAAGTTTAGCAACCAGTACCAGTCTTCGTCTTGGAATGGCAAAGGCCACAGCACCAGTAATGGTGCTGGAAATAACGGCAAAGGCCATGGCGCCGGTAAGAGCAAGGGCGCTAATGGCAAAGCCGGAAGCAAAGGGCGAAAAGGGAAGCGCCCGCCCTAGCTCTTCCGGAGCAGGTTTGGATTAGCTTTTTCTTTAGCCTGCAGGAACATTGCTTCGCATTCAATACCAAGGCTGACAGCCTCCGAAGAGAAAGTGGCAAGAACCGTAGCCTTCGTCAACAAGCATGGAGGCGACTTGCCAGAGATATTGACTGCTTTGTGCAGGTGGAACAGTCCTTGCAGAGTCTCGTGACTTGATCCAGGACTAGCTTCAAATTTCAGCTACGAAGAGGCCAAGAGTCACTTGGACCTTGCATGGCCCTCGGGACATCCTTCTTGAGCATGTGAGGGGTATCTCTTCAAGTAGGATGTACTGGTGACTATAACACTTGAGTTTTCAAGCTATCGCTGAAGCTGTTGATTCCGCATAGCTGGTGCTAGTGGTGACATGATGTTGCATCTTTTGTTCAACGAGAAGACTGAAAGATTTGCATCGGCACCTTCACGATGACAGTTTCTTCGGTCACGCACGCAGTCCTCCCCAAAACACATGGAAAGACGGGCAACAGGATGTGTACTATCATCCTGCAGCTTCCAAGGTCGATGAGAAGACGCAGCTGAAGGTGCTCGAAACCCTCAAACAGGAGGCGGGTAGTTTTCGAAATTAGGGTCCCGTTTGGGGTCCTTTTGATAAAAAGGGATCCTAATTCAGAGAACTACCCAGGCATTGATTTCTCGACCTCCAGCCTTTTGCGCAAGAGCTTTGAGTCCAGGCATCCGTCATCGAGCATCCGCTTAAGTGGCTCAGACTCGCGTGCCAGAAATTTGCCCTTTGGCACTTTTTAGCAGATCTTCACCCACGCCCAACACGAGCAGTGCGCCGAGGCTGACATGCATCGGAAAAAGTTCGCCAAGCGACGCAACAGAGGCAAGGGCGTCGGAATCTCAGGAACGGATCCACGCGTGCCGCCAGAATCCACAAGCCGGCCAGCGGCTCCCGTAGTTTCAAGCTGAAGGCGTCAGTGCAATGCATGTAGTGTCTATATTATATATGTATAAAAGTTTTTGTATACACACATATACACACACACATGTGCATGAACATCACATATCTTGCCGAAGCAAAGTCGAAGGGTTGCTATGGTGGTGACGATGACTTGCTGCTGATGATGACGAAGATGATGATCATCTTCATGGATGATGAAGGCACTGTTGCTTCACACATGTTTTTGTGCTACAGTCAGTACCTAAAAGTCAAAATCCATCAAGGAAGCAGCACAGAGAAGAGCCTGACAAAGCAGAATCGGTGTCTGTGATGTTTATCAGGCTGGGAAGAGTGCGAAGCGGCAAAAGACCGGTGAGGAGCAAGGGTGGTGCTCTTCGAAGGGGCCTTGGGCTTAGGGTCTTTGCAGCACGGATCCTTCCGTTGAGGGGCCTGTACCATTGCTATGCCCCTAAATTGCCCTTGACTGTTTGACTGCCCCAGACTGGAACGAAGCTAAGCTTGACTATACCGTATTGTGGCATACTACGCAGCACTGTGCCGCGATGCTATGCTATGCTAGAACCCGAAACCCTTAACAAGTTTTTCTGCACGGCTGGAACCCTAAACCCGAAGCCCCAAACCCGGTTTCGGGGTTAGGGAGACCCTGACCCCTAAACCCCTAAACCCCTAAACCCTAAACCCTAGACCCCTAAGCCCCTAAACCCTAGACCCCTAAATCCTACCCCCTATAAACCCTAAACCGCTAAACCCTAAACCCCCCTAAAACCCCAAAACCCCCTAAAGCCCTAAACCCCCAAATCCCCTAAACCCAAAAACCCTAAACCCCTAAAGCCCTAAAACCCTTCCTCGGGCTCGGAGCCCCCTAAACCCTTAAAACTTCAAGGGTTTAGGGTTTAGGGAGCGTGCCTTGGGGCCAGGAGCCCGAGCTCGAGGATGGCGAATGGGAGGTGGCCGAGGAACAAATTGGAGAACCCGATAACACCCTTAATTAAGGAATATAGGGTTTAGGGTTTAGGGGTTTAGGGTTTAGGGGTTTAGGGGTTTAGGGTTTAGGGCTTAGGGCTTAGGGCTTTGGGGTTTAGGGGGGTTTAGGGCCTTCCGGGTTTAAGGGTTTAGGGCCTTCAGGGGTTTAGAAACTTTAGGAGTTTTTGGGTTTAGGGCCTGCAGGGGTTTAGGGGTTTGGGGCCTTCAGGGTTCAAAAACTCCTAGAATTCAAGCAATCAGGGGCAGCGAGCCGAGAGAGTACACGAAAAGAACGAGAGTTGGTACAGAGCTTTACGCAACCTTCGAATTGTGATTCCATGCCAACAAAGGATCAGCCCTGATGTTTGATGGCATCCGGGGCTTAAACTCGCAGCTTTTTCAAGTGCCGTCGTTGCGGGCCCACGCAGTGCTCGGGGACCTTCACAGCGGGGTGTTTGCTGGCTGCTTTGTTGTTAGTGCTGATGCTCATGTGCAGGGTGAGTACTTTTGTGTGTGTATGTGTGCGTATGTACTCGGCTGCATATGCGTAGTCATTCTTGCATCTAGGTGTTTGATGTTGTTTGTGCTGTTCACGACTGAGCGCATGGAGTGTAAAAATGTCGACCGTTTTTGCAGTGAAACCTTTGTTGAACCGAGGATCACACAGCAGACTAAATCGTAAGGTCATCCGTCCAGTACATTTCATCACTGAACCTCAGCTGGGTCAACGGCGAAATGCAGCTTTCCTCTCCCAGCGAAGCTGCTGGCATGTAATTAGGTGAACCACCAGAGCATAAGGTCAGGAAAGGATCCAGATCCTGCACCCAACTCCTGCTTGCGGTGACGCAGCCTTCAACCCCAAAACCCTAAACCCTAAACCCCTAAACCCTACACCCCTAAACCCTAAACGGCCCTAAACGGCCCTAAACCTTATAAACCCAAAAAAAAACAGCGACCCTAAAAAGCAGTCCTAATGGGACCTCCGGTGATGCAGCGCTGCGAGGACGGAGAGACCCTGGACTGGTCAGAGATCCCCGAGGAGGCCGGCAGTCTCCAGAAATTTCGGTTTGGGGTTTAGGGGTTTAGGGTTTTAGGGTTTAGGGTTTAGGGGTTTGGGGGTTTAGGGTTAGTCTTGAATCAATTAACCCTACCTGTAATTTCCATTGTAGTTCCTTTTTTTGGTTTAACCAGTTTTGTATCCAAGAAAGTAATCCCAAAAAGGAACTACAATGGAGACTATAGGTACACCCTAAACCCTAAAGGCCCTAAGCCCTAAATCAATTTGGGGATGTTGCCGGGCTTCAGGGCTTAGGGCTTTTAGAGCCTTGAGGGGTTCAGGAATGTAGAGCCTTTGGGGTTGAGGAGTTTGAGGGTTTTTTCGGTTTTTCCAAGGCCAAGCAATGTGCCGCAGAGTCGACGGATCGTTGATAGTGATCGTGCATCTCTGGGTGTGCCATGCCGGCAGCATGGCACTTCCGCCCTTTCCAAACCAACTGCACGAAAGATTGAGAAGCGTACTGTTCACAAGGGTCCATTGGCCGCAATGGTGCTGAAGGCACAAAGATCCTGAATACCAAACATGGTCTGAATGGTTGCGGTGCTACATAGTGGCTGTGACCATTGTGATCACATTGCTAGCAATCATCAGGCTCGTCATGGTGTTATGACGAGTGAAGACTGAAACTAAATACCAAGTTCACAGTTACAAATAATCACGGCGGCTTTAACTGCTGATGGCAAGAACAGGAAGACAGAAGATGTTGCGACACATGCGAATGAGAAGCCAGAGCGCTGAGAACGAGCGAGAAACCTGAGAGCCGGGGTGTCGCAGGTAAATGTAAATACAATAGCAATCATTTTCTGAAGTCCTACCGTGAATGATGGCAGCGCCGGCAACAATAACAGTTTTAGGAATGCCCGTGAAAGTGGTCAGGGCAGTGGTGAAACAGTGAACCAGCATGATGCTAAATGGAGGGTCAGAAAAAACCTGCGTGTTGTTCTTTGTGGTACTGGCTGTAATCACGTCATCACCATCACCTCCTTGACCAAAAAAAGACGAGAAGGTTTTGAGCCAGAGAGAACTTACCACACATCCGAGAGTGAAGATCCAAAGAGCCTTCGCAGCGACCTTCAAAACTCTCCTCTACAATCGCCTGAAACCCGGCAAAGCTCTTTCGAACTCTACCCATAGGCTCCATAGTACTTCCTTTTTGGGATTACCTTATAGGATCCCAAATATAAGCCACAAAGAGGAACTACCATGGAGCCTATGGGTAAGCTCTTAAACCGGAGCTTCCTGCTGTTGCGGAGGAGGGCGAAGCTGCGGAGGAGGCCTGGAGCAGTTCTTTTCCTCGTGTTGATCCTCTGTTTGGGCTTGAGAAGGGTCCCTGTAGGGGGGAATTCCAGAAAGCCTTACTTGCAAGATCCCAAATGTGCTTGTCTCAGCAGAGCATGGCTTGGTTGCGTTCGCCTTTCGTAGAACTGTCCTTGGGCATTGTGCTTGTGCTTGCAATTTGAATGGTTGCTTGCTGCCGTTGGCTGCGTTGCTGGGGGTAATGCAACTCTGGGTTCTCACTAGGATATCATGGACAGCGTAGTGACCGCGTCCGCAATATTCGTTGTGTTCTCCCTGCATTGTGCTATGGCTTTAGATGTCGTTGTTTTTGTGGTGGTGGTGGTGATGGTGGTGGTGGTGGTGGTGGCGGTGGTGGTGGTGGGGGTGGTGGTGGTGGGGGTGGCGGTAGCGGTGGCGGTGGTGGTGGCGGTGGCGGTGGTTGTTGCCATGTGCGCCATTCGCCGCCCCGAAAGGTATGCACCTTTCGGCGGTTGCTGGGGATACGAGAGGGGTCCGCGAAGTAGCATTTTCTGGTTTATGATGTTGTCGAAAAGGTGTCTTCGTCGGGTGCAACACGGTACGAGGTCGTGAAGGGGGGTTGCGGCCGTTGTTTGCCTTCCCCTTTGTCGGGTTTTTGTCTTGGGGGCACAGCATCCATGGCCAAAGCCTAATGACGTCCGTGGTCTATTGCGATTTGGGAAGGGCGGAGCATCCATGACCAAAGCCTACTGACTGGTGCTTTTGCTGTGTGTGTTAAAGTTTTTCTCGGTATTGCCGGGTTGTCTAGCTTGGGGTGGGGGGGTGGGGGCTAGGGGGGGTGGCGGCCTTGATTCCGTTCTTGGCCAACCCGCCATGCCCCCGCATGCAAAGTATGACCACATGCATATGCCAGAAAACGGTTGTTTTTTACCTTGTTTTTGGGCCTCTTTGTGCCGCAACCACACTGCCAGTCACATGCGTTCCCTACATGGCACGACTTTTCGGGTCGGCGAGTGGTGTACGTGCCTTCATGTTGTTGTTGATGATGCTGATGCTGCTGATGGCGATGGTGATGGTGATGCTTGCCAGGTTCTTCTTGCCGCATTTCTCATTCCCGCACCACTTGGTGGGTTTAGCATAGCAGGTTTATGATGCCGTCACTTCATCTGCAGGAGTTCCTCTGGGAGCAGTAGGCACGATGTGCCCGTCTGCAGCTCGGGCGAGCTACCGTGTCAAGCTCTTATCAGCTCTGCCGAACCGACTTGGGAGGCCACCACACTCCGTCGACGCCATACATCCCATGCTGTGTGCTGGAGCTTGCCGTATGACTGCCGGATCGGGGTGGAAAAAGCGTCAGTTCATGCCGTTCCTGTCGTTGCAGAAGAGCTTTTGACTTCAAGTTCAGTGCCCTTGTGAAAAAAAATATATATATATACATATACATACATACACACACATATTGTACATATATAGAGAGAGATAAAGGTGTAGTTATATATACATTTATTTATTTATTTATCTCAAGCTTCCTGTGCACAGTTGCGGGCTCTTTCCGTTTCGGCTCGTGAAGACAGCAGCGGAACCTGAAAGCTGCTGAAAGCTTCCGGGGGAGGCCGGGGGCCTCCATGACGTCATCCTGCCGGCTGATCGAATCCTTAGCATATAAGGTGTATAGGTTTAGGGTTTAGGGCTCAGGGTTTAGGGTTTAGAGTTTAGGGTTCAGGGTTTAGGGTTTTGGGTTCAGGGTTTAGGGTTTCGGGTTTGTATACCCAGAGGCTCCATAGTAGTTCCTTTTTTGGGACTACCTTATAGAATCCTAAAGAAAAGCCACAAGAAGGAACGACTATGGAGCCTATGGGTATGTATATGAAGTAGCATACACAACATAAGACCCGATGTATTTGCTTGAGTCCTGGATGAAAAGGTGGTGGAATCCCTGGATCCGAGGAGGCTCTGGGGTGTACGTGGCACTTTTGAGAACTGGTCCCCACTGGCCACCCTAAACCCTAAACCCTAAACCAACCCTAAACCTTAACCGTGCAGATGGGCACTGTGGATGCTGACTTGGCCTACCTCAAGAAAGAGGCCAGGGGCCCGTGGTCGCAATTAGCATCCCCGAGAGCGCCTCTATGATTACCCAGAGGCTCCGTAGTAGTTCCTTTTTGTGGTGTTTATATAAATATAAATATAAATATAAATATAAATATAAATATAAATATAAACATAAACATAAACATAAACATAAACATAAATAAATATATATATATTTATATATTTATATATATATATAGAGGATCCTATAAGCTAATCCCAAGAAGGAACTACTATGGAGCCTCTATGACTATGCATGAATATACTCTCCCAAAGCCTTCTTCTGCTTCTCCAGGCCCCGCTACTGTTGATGATAGAAATCCTGCGTTACCTTAAGGACCCTAAACTATGGGAACTACCTGGACCCCCAAAGTATGTAGAATAATAGCCTTTTATGGGTTTGGGTCCATTATTTTACCTACTTTCGGGGGTTTAGGTATGGTATATTCCTTATTATGGGTAATGCAGGATTTATGTCATCAACCGTAGTACCTTGCAGGCTTCAAGCCTTTTTCCTTGCAGGACGTCTATGCACACCTGGGCAAGGTCATCGACAGAGTGGTGGCCGTCGGACTCAGAAACCGATCCGAACAAACCCTTAGTTGAAACCCTTAAATCCGGAAGCCATACAGCACTTCAACTAAACCCTAAGACCTAACCACCACCCCCCAAAAACAAAAAACACACACACACACACACCGGCACCCTCAACTTCTAAACTCTTTGGGGAACCGAGCTGGTCCTTTCCCTTGGTGACCCTCTTCCCTTAAACCCCAACACCTAAACCCCTAAACCTTAAACCGCTAAACCCTAAACCCCTAAAGCCTAAACCCCTAAACCCTAAAACCCTAAACCCTAACACCCCAAACCCTAAAACCCCTAAACCCTAGACCCTAACCCCTTAATATCCCTAAAGGCTGAAGCTTCCCAAGGCCGAGAAGCCCAAAGATGCCTGCAGCCTGGTCGAGGCCGGTGGGGCCTTACATGACGAGGGTTTAGGGTTTAGGGGTTTAGGGGTTTAGGGTTTAGGGGTTTAGGGTTTAGGGTTTAGGGGAAAGGGGTTTCGGGGTTCAGGGTTTAGGGGTTTTGGGGTTAGTGTTTAGGAGGGGCCTTAAATGGACGCGACCCCATCCCCCACCCCTCCCCCGTTGATGAATGTGCTGTCCTTGTGCCACAGGCTGCTGCAAGTTGCACCACCTGCCCTGAAGCTGAGGAGAGTAGTACATACGGCGATCAGACCACTTTGGCTTCTTTTCGCCACGTCCATGCATGGCTTCACATCAGGACCCTTCTCGTAGCTGTTTCTGATCAGACGTGCCACTTCTGCACAGTTGCAAGTCGGACATAGCAGACCAGATCAGGGCCATGACGCGGCCCATCAAGCTCCTGCTTTGCCACATACTGGTGCTCGGCGCGGTTGCAGCCGCCGCAGTGCCTAGATAGCATGGATGAAGTTTCCTTGATGGGCAGAAGAAGGAAATCCGTTTGAGATCAGTCTGAGCTCCGTCGACAGACCCTTGCTTCCGCATGATGAGTTGCCCAGCACATGCGCTCTCGGCTTGGCCTGAAGCCGGAGCCATGCCAGAGCCGAGGTCCTGCAGCGGCTGATGTTGCTCGCCATCATCCTCTGCTGGAAACAAGAGTCAAAGCCGTCACTAAAGAGATCTTTATCGTTTCTAGCTGTGGATTTCGACGTCCTCTTGAGTGATCCGACAACTGGGTTGTACTTCGGCATCAGCCAAGATGGTGCTTTCACCCCAATGATGACAGTGAAGGCATATGTTGTGCCTTTTACTTTGTTCACGTACAAAGGCGACTTTCATGTCGAGTTGGAGTCGGCCCTGGGTCATCTCTACACGATGGACGGAGGTCACATGGGTCTTGCATACAGCAAGTGTGACGCAGAAGGCTATTTCATTTACCAGATTCGTTCTGGCTTTCATCTCCAGCGTATTGATGGACCGCTCTCCTTGGTGCACACTGACCAGGGTGAGCCGCTGATTCTCGAGTTTCCGACTGGAGCCTGAACACGGTGCACTGGGCAGTTTGCATGGGGCGAAAAAGTCAATCCCGGAACTGCTGCCCTGTACAGAGCACCAGGCTCTGAAGGAAGCCCGCTTCTTTTGAAGGAAAAGGGAGTCACCTCAACTCGACCAACATCGCGCATCCAAAGTTGGATCGAGTGAGCTATATGTACATGCAACACATTGCGAGGCGTCGCCACGCGAGGGTTTAGGGTTTAGGGTTTTAGGGTTTAGCGGTTTAAAGGGGTTTAGGGTTTAGGTTTTGCGGTTTAGAGTTTACGAGGGAGCCCACATTCATGAAAGATAGAGCCGGAGTAGGGTGTAGGGGAAAAAGCTGTCCGATATCTGTAATGTAGAGGCCTGAATCATAGCGTTCCCTTCAACGGGATCGAGAAGGATTCTGATTTGTGCAGGGGCGTTAACAATAAGACTACGATTTCTGAAGAGGGTTTCTGCTGCAGGGCTGTGTAAGGGTTACTTTTTATTGGTTTAGTATACGGGCTTTGATGCTTAGACTAGAGGTGCCTTTAAGGGCACCTTCTAGAGTCTTTCGAGAGTTGAATGAGGATTCTGCAAAGGTACTGGTGAGGGTTATCATAGTAACATAGGGGCCTTCGTAGTTCGAAGAGGGTTTGGAAGGGTATGCTATACTGTGATAGCAGTAGGGACTATGACGGGATAGTATGACTATGAGGGGATAGGATGACTATGGGTTATGAGGGGATAGTGACTATCTATTACTTTGAGAGCCCAAAACCCTTCCAAAGACCCCGAAAACATAAATTTAGAAACCCTACACGCTTACAAGCCCTACGCGCCCTCTGAAAAAGTCCCGGAGCCCTAAGCTCTAAGACTCGAAGCTGTCGGACTCTTTTTTGGTCGGCTTGCAGGTTCTGAGTAGCTTCGTCAAGGAGCAGGCACTCACCGCGCC
This sequence comes from Symbiodinium necroappetens, assembly GCA_905231915.1. Classification (NCBI taxonomy): domain Eukaryota; class Dinophyceae; order Suessiales; family Symbiodiniaceae; genus Symbiodinium; species Symbiodinium necroappetens. The sequence goes on from CAJNJA010032997.1 coordinate 13,846, forward strand.
GCCGGTGGATGCCGGAGCTATGCCAGAGGCGGAGGCTGGCACATGCCGAAACCCTAAGGCTCTAAGGACTCACATTTTAAGGCTTTTTGGCCCAAAGGCCATACTATATAAGGCTTTTGGGCTACTTTGAGCCTTAGGGGAAGTCAGGGTTGAGGGTTTAGGGAGGTCAGGAGAGTTCTGCCATGATACTTGGGATCATAGGGTCCTTTGAAGGGTGCCATAAGGGTCAACAAAAAGGTATTGCGGAGGTTTATAGGTACCCTCGTGATTACTATGTACCTGCCATGACTTTGTTGGAGTTCTTCAATCGAAAGTTTCTTCGGGTTGATGCATATCATACAGGTGTCGAGCGAGTCTGCCTCTCAAGTTTTGCGTGCCGGAGGACATCGCCAACCGCGTCAAGAAGCTAAGGTTGCTGGACGAGGCCTGGCATTTGTGAACATTTTTGATATACCTGTAGTCTCCATTGTAGTTCTTTTTGTTGGTTTAGCCAGTTTTGTACTTAAGGATCCTACAAGGTAACCCCAAAAAAGGGCTACAATGGAGACTATAGGTAGAATCATACCACTCCCACATGTCGATTGGCGTGACCTGGGCTCTCTGCATAGGCCCCAGCTGAGGAGGGTGCACCGATCCAAGTTTGCACGTACTCCCGCCCTGGCTGTGATCTGTGTTGCCGTGATATGGGGGTTGTTCCAAGTTATTCCGGTCGAACCATGACCAGATCATGATCCTAGATGTTACCTGGCAATTGGAAGGCTGGAGCTTGAACAATCCCCAGATGTTGTTTGAAGAGATGTCGGTTCGATCTGCTCCTCAAGCAAGCGGCAATCAGATCAGACACAGACAAATCGACGATCGTGAGGCAAAGCTTTGTTGGCACGCTAGTAGCAGCACGTGAGGTTTTACTTGAAGATCTTGCATGCGCAAGTGGAATCACAGGCCTCGCTCGCCCAGCCCAGCTACAGTACCTAGTTCTGATTCAAGACCTCGGTGCGATGACGCTCCTTCCCAATGCTCAGGATGACTGCCGTGAACTTTGCATTCCTTATAGAGTTCCTGCGTAGTGCAGCCATTCCGCGTTGCACGCTGTTTTGCCAAGGTTCTTCTGCCATCTTTGACTTGCTAGCGCAGTTCCTCGACCTGTGCCACTTCAACACAGCTGCCGCTGCGATCAAGGCACTGTTACCGTTGGGGGAGCATCTGCGTATGCCATGCCAGCCGCGACATTGCACTTCTGAGGCCCAATGTCGAGAGAAGCCTCCACCCTTCGACGCCGGAGCCCCTGCCTCTTAGCAGCTGCATCGAAGGGTAGGGAGATGGGAATGTGGCAGCCACACTGCGCATCAAGGCCCACTTGGTGAAGTCCTTCAAGGCTCACCTGGACAACTGCGCACTCTTGCTAGCCGATCTCGAGGCGCGGCTTTCTCGTTCCAGACTTGCTACCCATAGGCCGCTAAGTAGTTCCTTTTTATGGTTTATATTTAGACTCACTCCGAAAAGGCAATCCCAAAAAGGAACTACTTAGGGGGGCTATGGCTAGGCTTATCTTCATGCCGTGAGGCTTTTCAGCCGAAGCAGGTGGATCCGCAGGAAGCCTCTGCCTCGGATGTAGAGACCTTGGCATAGTTTACGCAGCTTGGGCTGGGCAGAGTAATAATAGTAGTAGTCCTCTACTAGCAATATTAATAATCATAATATTAATAATAATATTAGATTATTGTTAATAGTGTTGTTCAGTATTAGGCTTCGGTGCACGAGCTGCTGGACACGCTCCTTCGCAAGCTCATGGCTACCGGGTCGCCTGGCTGCAGCGGGAGGGAAGTCTGAGCTCGCTGGAGCTGCGAAATGGGCAGTTCCCTAAGTTTAGGGTCCCTTTTGGGGGCTTCTTTTCATAAGGGCGCCGTACTATTTTGGGGGGCCTAAAGCGGGACCCTCATTTAGAGAACTACCCAAATGGAGGCAATCACTTTCGGACGAGAAGCTCTTGACCTGCATTGATGGGGCCTTGAAGAGCAATGCCTTTCCCAAGTTCGCCCTCAAGGCGGACCCGGAAAGGTCTCTCTCTCTCTCTCTCTCTCTCTCTCTCTCTCTTCATGCAGATGTCCATATTTTAATAGGGTGTATTATTATGTTTATCATTATTGTTATTAATCGTAGTATGTTTACGACTACCATCTTAAGTGTCAGCTGTCAGAAGCCGCAGGACGGCACGGAGGGCAAAGAGGGCAGCACGCTCGACATCCTGAATACCAGCGATGTGGATGCATACAGGCCTCCTTAGGGTTTAGGGGTTTAGGGTTCAGGGTTTAGGGTTCAGGGGTTTAGGGGTTTAGGGGTTTAGGAACCCGGCTCCCCACCAGTTTCTTCTTGGGAAGTCCCAGAAACCTACGACGGTAGGTTCTGGGAGAGCATCTCGAAGGAGACGTCCAAGACGGAGGCTCGTCCGAGTCTTCTGCTCATGCTTACCCACCGTGCGGTGTGCATTTTTCAGAACTTCGTGAAGTTTCTCTCTTATTCTGGACAACGACCCAGCAACCGCCACCAACCACTAAAACCCGAAGCACTCGAAACAACACCTCTGTACTTGGATCGAAGACCCGTTTCTTTCTTAGACAATGCTGGGGCCCCAGCCTAGCTACAATCCAAACCCCTGCGCCTCCGGCGACGGGCCGCACATGGGGAGAGTGCTGCCAGGTCCCAGTGCTACCCGAGGCTGCAGAGGCATTTCCTGCTTAGGGTTCCCGGCAGTTGGGGCAAAGTGCGATTAGGCGTTTGTAAGGCCTGGTTCGGTCCGGGCTTGAGGGCTTGGGTAAGCTACGCTCGCGAACTTGCACCATAGATCTGTCCCCAGTCGTGTGGAACATCCCTTTTTTTGACCCTAGGGATGCTGTGACGGCGGACAGGCTTGGGACAGGTCTTGGAGCTTGCTGTGATAACAGGGGACTCTGCTGGTTCTATTCGGTGTTTTTGAATAGTGGGCCTAGCTGTAATAGGCTTCCTTGTCTTGTCGAGAGCGAGAAAAGCGCTTTTTCCAAGGTAGGTGATGACGCTTTAAAACGGATCTTTCTTGGTGCCAACTTCGGCCGGTTCAGAGATCTTCTCGGCAAATGGAGAAGCCTGAAGACACGACATGGGAAGCACATGGAGCTCAAGAGAATTGTACTCGCGACGATTGTGACTGATTGTGGGCAGATGTTCCGGGAGGTATGCTCGCTAGCACGCTTGATTTGCAGGCTCACGCTGTTGTCGCATGAATGCTGCCGCAGTTTGCCTTTAGAGTTTTATCAGTTTCTACCTGGAGTTATCTGACCCCAAATCCCCAAACCTGAAAACTAACACATCTAACCGCCCAAGTCCTAAAACAGCGGAAATCCGCTTTCGAGTGCTTCAAGTTTCCCTAAAGCTTAAAATGAGACGACCCCCCCTCATTGCTGCTACGGCCGTCCGGGGAGGACCCCAAAGCCCTGACCGCAGTGCTTGCACGTGGGTCTCCTAAAACCCTAAACCCTAAAACCCCAAACCCGAAAACCCTAAAGCCCTAACTTCGGGGCCCTAGACCCTAAACCCTAAAACCCCAAACCCTAAAACCTAAAGCCCTAACTTCGGGGCCCTAAACCCTAAACCCTAAACTAACAGGCCCAGCCTGCTGTGGAGCCCACGCCAGCTCCCACCCTGGCACAGCCTGAATCGTCCGCGCCGCAGACGTTGGATAGGGATTGAGGGTCTGGGGGTTTTGGGTTTAGGGGTTTAGGGTCTATAGAGTTTTGGGTTGAGGGTTTGAGGTTTAAGTTTAGGGTTTGAGGGTTTAGGGGTTAGGGTTTAGGGTTGAGGGTTTGAGGGTTTAGGGGTTTTGAAGGTTCAATGTCTGGGCTTTGCAGGGTTGGACTGGCACCTTGTCTGGTTCAGCGTCGCTGAGGTCTGCGCACTATCCGCCCAAGCGCAGAAACGCAACTCAGCAGGAGGCGGCTTCCACTACTACGGGTGTGTTGTGGGGGTTTCCATGTGGGTGGCCTTCCCAGAATCGGGCAGCCCTAGACCCCTTATACCCCGAAGACATGAGACCTCGAGCCACATGTCATGAGAGTGTGAAAGGGCCTACCCAGAGAGCCCAATACCCCTTAAATAAGGAATATACCTTAAACTATAGAGGCGATAAGATGATCTAGGGTATATTCCTTAATTAAGGGGTATTGGGCTCTCTGGGTACGACTCGGAGCAGCAGTGCTGCTTCGTGTCGCAACTACGTGAGCTTCGGCCTGCGAAGGCTTGGGACGTCAACGACGAGTATCACGACGATGAAGATCCGGGTTATCGAATTCGAGAGATCTACGAGGTGTGCTCCACATACATGATCTTAGGACTGTTATGTGGTACAACTTGGGTTCTAACCCCTGGAACTCTAAAGCCCCAGATCCCAGCAGCCCCGAAAGAAACTGCGACAGCCATGATCTGATGAGTCCCTGCGAGTGAGGCAGAGCTGCTCGCTGAGCTCTCTCAGAAGCTGGGTCCGGCAAAGTCGGAGACCACTCCGGCGCCCCGGGAGCTGTTGAAGTTGGGGCAGGGTTAGGAATTGGGCTCAAAATTTCCGGGAGCGAGTGCGCGGACAGGCAGGGGACGAGTTGAGCACTGCCGCGGCGGAGCAAGGTCGGGCTCGGCTCGGCCTCGGAAAGCGCATTTTTTCAGAACTCCCCAACTGGGCAGGAGCAGAGGTCTCGGAGGCGGCCAATCCTCAGTCCCCAGAGCCAGGTGCCGGAAGAGACGACACGAGGGACCTTTCCAACAGCGCTGAGCACCATGGCAGGATCTGACTCTCGCACGCGGGCTGCAGGGGTGCGAGCCTGAGGATTCAAGATTCAAGAGCACGCGAGCTGTCCCCGCTGCCAGCGTCGAGGGACACTGGCATGGGTCTGTCGTTGCGTCTCCAGGAACCGCTGTAGCAGTGTTCTTGCGGCTGAGATGCATGCTTGATGCATTTGATGCGCACTGAGGAGGACGCGGTCAGTGAGGCAAGCTCGCAGCAGTACGGTACCGATCTCCACCCGAAGCATCAAGGCTGCATGAGCCGATTGTTTGACCGGCTGGATAGGCCTTGGGTGCTACTCCACAAGGAGGCGGCGACAGGGAGGTGCGCAACGTAGCGGCTATATCAAAGCTGAGTTGGATGAACAGCTCCCACTGACAGCCGCGCTCGGCTTCACCAACATTTGGTGGTGCGCCTGTTGATGAGCCGGTGGAGGACTCTTTGTGACTCAGGAGTTTTGTAAGTAACAGCTCCTGTCGATTAGTCTTCTGGTGGAACAACGAGGTTCGGAGGTCCCTGGTGCCCCTAAACCCTAAACCCCATTTCCTGTACTACTGAGCACGACTGAGTCTCAAACACTGAGTGGAATTCTACCTGGCTCCCTGGGCTGGCATCTTGGAACCTCCACTCCGTGCGGGGCCGCCGTCTACTAAATCCTAAACCCCTAAACCTAAACACCTAAACCCCCTAAACCCCTAAACCCTAAACCCCTAAACCCCCTAAACCCCTTAAGCCTATAAACCCTAAACCCCCTACCCACAAAAAAGCAGCGCGATCCCGCAGGAGAACCAGGGGCTCCCCAAAGGAACAAAGAGGCAAAATGGGGGCGCAAAGCTTTCCCAGGAGACCTACACCCTTAAGGCTCTAAAGGACCATATTTTACGGCTTCTGGGTCTAAGGACTCATAGTTTCAGGCTTTTGGGCCCAAAGACCATGCTATAATAAGGCTTTTCGGCTATTTTGAGCCGTTTTGGGCCCAAAGACCATGCTATAACAAGGCTTTTGGGCTATTTTGAGCCTTAGGGACAGACAAACACACAGAGCCAACCAAGGAATCACGGAGGTCTCCTGCAGGAGACCAGCTGGGAGCCGCAGGAAGAAAGGCGCAAACACCACGTCATCAGTCATCAACAAGCCAAAACGGGTTTAGGGTTTAGGCAAAACGCCTTAAACCGTCGTTACTGGTTTGGAGTGTCTGAATCGGATAAGCAGCCACGACAAACTCTGACGAGCCATTTGCAGCATCGGCAATCCTAAACTCATGGAACAGACGCTGTCGTACAAAGAGTTGCATGACAGACCACCTAAGCTAAGCAACGAATCAACAACATCAAGATGGAAACGACGAATCGGTGTGTGCAAACATACCGCTTGACTTGGATGCCAGTCATCTGCCCTTCCAAACAGAAAGACGGTTGTTGAGCTTGGAATGTGGACGGCAGGAACAAGGCAGGCATGTTGCATCAGCATCCAGGTTTCAGTCGACGGGGCGTGTTGTGTATAGCTGAGTTGCATCACCTGTAGTTCTGAAGAGGATCCCACGGTCAGTGCACCACCACCTGCCGCAGAAGGCCATGTCAGCCTCCACGTGGGGGTGACAGGGCTTTTGGCGTCTGCCGAAGTCAAGACTCTCGCATTGATCAGGAGGCGGAAGTCCTTTGAGTGCTGGTCCTCCCGCCTTTACAAGAGAGTAACAGAGTGCATGATCGAGGCAAGCTGCCTCAGCATGAAACATCGTACCTTGCCAGGTGTGCCGCAAGATCTCAGCTTCCCACAGACACCGACAGACCAGGCCAGATTCCTTTCTGTCTTCTGACAAGCCGGCTGTGTGCAAAGTCCATGTACTGGTGTTGCAGATTCGACTGAGGATAGCAGAGTCTCCCTCTCTGCTTGAGCTCAATGCTTCTGCCAGCGGAATTGCTTAGACTGAGACATGTCTACGAGTAGCATGCTGCAACACGATTGTAGAATTGCTCGGCCGAGTCCAGCCATTCGAACCCGTGCCCAACATAGGAAAGCACATGAGACTGTGCCTAAGTCGAGAAAGGCCCTGAAGCGAACATGTCACTATCTGCCAAGTCGAAGACATCATGATTGCTATGTAGAGCTGCGATGCCTGCGCCACGTGGCGAGACCTTCCTTCAGAAGGCAAGGCCGACATGAAGTGTACCAGCCTGCCTGCCTGAGCGTTCTTCTGGGTACTGTATCCTCTACCCATACGCCCCTAAGTAGTTCCTTTTTATGGTTTATATTTCGAATCCTATAAGGTAATCCCAAAAAGGAACTACTTAGGGCCTATGGGTATCCTCTATGTCAGGTCTCCAAGGAGCTCATAGCAGTCGCATCAAGGCGCCAAAGCAAAGGGAAAAGTCACGAAGGCTTGGGTGCACTCGACGAGACAGCTTGGAGTTGCATGGACCCTAAACCCTAAACCCCTTAAACCTAAACCCTAAACCCCTAAACCCTAGACCCCTAAACCCAAAACCCTAAACCGCATAAAGACGCTGCTGCGCCACAAGGCCACATTGATGGGGCTTCGTCGCTCCTTGCGCCGAGAACACGAGAGCAGAGAAATGTGTCGCGGCCCCAGGGCCAGACGTTATATTATATGATGCTATATTATATTAGATTAGATTATATATTATATTATATTATATTAGATTAGATTATATATTATATTATATGATATTATATTAGATTAGATTATATATTATATTATATTATACTCAGTTTGGGCCCCCAAGCCTCTCTCCCCGGCACGCAGCTGAGGGGTAGCCCCAGCGGGCGAGTTCGCCTGTCTCCGGCCCTGGGAAACGGAGAAGCAGAGCTAAAGTCTTCAGCCGCCAATGGAAGGAAGCACTTCAAAAGGCCGGGACTCCACCTCGCACGCTTTGATGTTACTGATATCAAACCACAAAGAAAAACCCAGGGCGGAGCTTGAGATGCCGACGCTTCAAGAGCATGTGAAGGAGACACCCTGAGTTGGGTCGCTGTTGAAGTCATTCTTTGCGGTACAAGAGTTACCAGCAGGCCAGGTAATAGGGTGGCTACTTCTTCGCGTCAAGTACTGCAGTTACGGCTTACTCTTAAGGTTACTCTCTGGTTACGGGTTGCATGGATCGTGTTTCCTTGTGATGTCGAGGACACCTCGAGCCGAACGCCGAAGCATACGAATGGCGTTGCCAGAAAAGCTCTCTCTGTGGAGAGTGACGGTGCGGTGCCTACTGGCCTGCAGTTGTTCATCACTCCCTAACCTCTCAGGTACCTACTATATAGGGTACTAGAGCCCCTAGGGCCTCATATGGTAGGTACCTGGGGGGGGGGTTAGGGACGTTTCACTTTCCAAGAGCTCTTTCCAGCTGCAGGTGGCGCTGGTGCTAGTCACGGCCGTCTGAAAAGGAAGGCCATGGCCACAAAGACAGTGGACAGGTCTGAAGAGGCACCAGCCGCATGCCTCCCAGAAAGACTCTGGGGCTCGCAGCTCCTAAACCCTCAACCCTAAACCCAAAACCCCCTAAACCCAAAACCCAAAACCCCCTAAACCTTAAACCCCCCAAACCCCCTAAACCCAAACCCCCCTAAACCCTAAACCCCCTAAACCCAAAACCCCCTAAACCCCCTAAACCCTAAACCCTGAACCCAAAACCCCCTAAACCCCCTCAAACCCTCAAACCCTTAAACCCAAAACCCCCTAAACCCCCTAAACCCTAAGTCGGAAGGCCAAGCGGCCGCACCTGGACAGAAGTCCAGGGTCGCAGGTGTCCTTCCCTGAGCAGAGAATTGTCGAGATGAGCACTTTGGGTGTGATGGATGATATATGCCGTATATTATGGGTAATCCATAAGAAGGACTATACCATAATTCCCATAGTTTAGGGCCCTTATTTATTAAGGTAGATGGATGATGGACCTCTGGGTCTGAGGTGTCTCATGCAGGTGCGCGATGCCGACCTTCTAGAAGCTTGGTCCCGTGGTGAGCCAAAAGCTTAGCAGAGTTCGTTTCTGCACATCGCTGGGACCCGCTTCTGCTGAAGCAAGGACGCTGGTGGTTGAAGACGATGACGAAGTTGAACACTTCGAACAAGGCCAAATCCATTTCTCGGCAGCGCGATGTCCACCATGGCCTTTGTTGCGCGAGCGTCGCAGCGCATAGGTGATGCCGACAACGATGTCACTGTCACCGACGTCACAGCGATGCAGAGAGGTTCTGTGCTGTGGCAGGCCTTCAAGCCGGCGACATCCCTCAAAAACAAAAGGCTTCCTAGGATTCCCATCTTCTCTGCAAGGACTCACCTCGCAGGACGAGGAGGCGGATCCGGAAGCGGCTGCGTTTGCAGGTGGGGCCTTTGAGGCTCACTCGCCCCCTTTTTTCTCGGGTCATCCACAGGAATCCTTGCTTGGTGGCGTGATCGATGCCGACCTCGAGCAGGCTTGCTGCAATGCTTTCGTGAGCCGGCGGAAGTTCGTTGAATGACTTCGTGACTTTGGTTCTTCCCGCAGACTTCTCTTTCGAAAAAGGAGCAGCAGTACCTGCACAACGGCGAGAGGTGGTTAGAGAAAGCCGTGGACGTCGACCAGGCCGAGGGAGGGTTCTGTGCTTCTGCGTCTTACACATTCAGGTCTGCACCTTGTGCTGCAATTTCCGTTCACTAATGCCTCAGCGTACCGTTCGTCCGAACGGGTGTCTGTCTGTGCGTCCGCATGTTTGTCCGTAACTCTGTATGCATGGATGTATGGTTGCATGCATGTATGCCTGCCGGTAAGTCTATTTATTTGTGTGTCTGTATGTCGATATATTTAAGTCTCCTCGCTCTCTCCTAACTCTCTCTCTCTCTCTCTCGCTCCCTCTCTCTCTCTCTCTCTCTCTCTCTCTGTGTTTGGTCAATCTTGAGCCGTCAGCCGCAGGCTTGGGATGAGCCAGATGGCGACGTCTGCGAAGAGCCCGAAGAGGAGCCGGAGGATTTGGAGAACTTGGAGGAGCTTGAGGAGGAGGTGGAGTATCTCCCTGATGAGGAAGTAGAGCTGGAAGAAGGGGAAGAGGAACCGGAGGCTGTGGATGATGTGGAAGTGGACGTGGAGGAATGGGATGTCGAAGCGAGGGAGTTGGAGGCAGAGGTGAGCAACAAAGAGGCCGGCCATGTGAATGGCAATGCCGTGGCGTCCGGAGCTCAAGCATCCCCAGAGAACCCAATACCCCTTAAATAAGGAATAGACCTTAAACTATAGGGGCCCCAATATGTACGATTTAAGGTATGTTCCTTAATTAAGGGGTATTGGGCTCTCTGGATCTATGGCACCTTCCAACAATTCACCTCCAGTATCTGGCACCCCAGGTCCAAACGGCACCAGGCCCTGGAGTAACTTATCCTAGCTGTACCCATAGGCTCCATCGTAGTCCCTTTTTGTGGTATATATATATGTAGGATCCTATAAGATACCCCCAAAAAGGCACTACTATGGAGCCTATGGGTAGTCTCCAGTACCAACGGAGACGACTCGGGTCCTCTCTGTGTTGCACTCGCACTTCGCTTGCGAGGCCTCCTTGGTTCCGGCTGCAGACATTGCGCCGAACCAGGAGTTCCCGACCTGCACGGTCTGTCAGATTGGTGGAACTACATGCATGCATACAAACATGCATTCATGCATACATACATACATACATACATACATACAGTACATACATACAGTACATACATGCATACATGCAAACATGCATACATACAGTACATACATGCATACATGCAAACATGCATACATTAGTTATAAACAAAACACTATATGTATGAATAGACAGATAGAATGCAGCTCTCTGACTTTTTCGGTGCTTGTCAGCCTTGCTGGCATTCCCATTGCGGCGCGTTTCCTGCCGCCAAGCGCCACGTGAAGGACTCCAAGCCTCGAAAACGCGCGAAACTCGTCCCAGAGAAGAGCCAGGCAGCTCCCAAGGCCTCTTGAGCTGCATGGTGTTATAGGGTTTAGGGTTATAGGGTT
>CAJNJA010033008.1:0-12147 GCA_905231915.1 Symbiodinium necroappetens
AGCACATTTGGTTGAAAAAGGAAGGAAGACCCATGACTGAAGAAGAGGTCCTTGATATCATGGATAATAATGAAGGCAAGCATCTTGGTGCATTTCAAGTTCGAGGCACTTGGGCTCTCAGAATGCTTACTGAACACCACAATGAAATGAAAAATAAGCTGGGCAGAAATGAAGATCCTGCTTATTTCATTAGCAATGTGCCACCAGAAATGGAAGTTGAAAATATCCAGGAGATACTTCAACAACTCAAATGGAAGGCCACTGTTAGGGATGGGGAAAGGAGATGGAAGCGCGCTGGGTACACCTGGTTGGTCAGATCTGGCGAAGACCCCAAAGTTTGGCAATTTCCGATTACCTTTGGTTATGAAAGACGCACTCTCAAAATTGAGGCAGCCCGTAAACCAAAAATTAATCCTACCCCGCCTATGCCTTTAAATAGTGTGATGCATTTCCCCACCTGGAATGCTCAATGCCGTATTGGCAAGCACCTACCACGTTGCCTTGACTCGCAGCCGTCTTTTGCGGAGGTAGTTAACAACGCAGCCCGTAAGAGACATCGCACTGCCAACGCGCCAATTCAAAGAAAGGACTCTGAAAATTGGTCTGATTTTGAAGAGGATGCTGAAAAGCAAGACAGCAACAATCTTCAACAACAGCTCAATGAAATGATGAAGCAGAACAGCGAGCAGCAACAAACCATTCAACAACTTCTGCAACAGATTCAAAGCCTCACTACACAGGTGCAGGCTTTAACAGCACAAAATTTAGCCGGGGGAGCCAATAATGCAAATGGTTTGGCCAGCGCAAGCAATCCTTCATGAAGCGTTTTGTTCCACCAAGGGATTATTCATGAATCCTTTGTTTGGAACTTCGCCCCAGTTCTTTTTCATATAAGTTGGGGTGTGTGCTGCCGTGGCGGCGCAAACGTTGACATGAATCTCACAACTCACTATTGCGATTACCCTACCACTTGGGAGGAAGCATTTCATCGTAACACGCTTGCCGTTGAAAATCAGCACCAAAACAATAAAATTACACTCGGCACCTGGAATGTAAATGCCCTCACTCCGCATGTGCACGAAGTGCTCGCGCTTGGAGCTGACGTTATAGCCCTTCAAGAAATTCGTATTGGTGAGGACTCTCTCCCTAGCATACGAAACACCTTTAAGCAATATGGCTATAATCTGTATGTAGGAGCCCTTCCTAACTACAAAAAGCAAGGGCATAACAAAAAATCTATTCATCTTGACCAAACTATTCCTGGTGTTGCGTTTGTTGTGCGATTCCACATTCCTGTGCAAGAAATCAGTCTTGATTCCTTGAGCAAATGGTCGCAAAATGGACGCATGAAGGTTATACAAATCTTTGCGCAGCAACAATGGATCACTTGTTTCAACGCTTATGCGCCCACGCAGAACAGTGCTCCTTTTCTTGATGATCTGTGTCTGACTCTCAACGATTACGCGCACAAAAGCTGCATTCTCTTTGGTGACATTAATGCAGATTCGCGCCAAGGTACCTTTGTACAAGAAATTTTTGACAAAGGTTGGTATCCGTTAACATATGATACTAACTTTGACTTCTACACTTATAAGCATAGTAGTGGTAACACCAGCTGCATTGATATTCTCGCTGTCACGGATCTCCTGAAAGAGACGGTTGCTCCGCTTCAAAGCCTGAATATCCTTGACAAGGGACACTCGTTTATAAGCACCTCCATCTATAGTTGCTGTCAGCAGAAACCCACTTGGGAAATTTATCATCAAGCCTGTTTTAACTCTGAAGATTCTAATGAAAATCAATGGCAGCAAGTTTTAGCTTCACACCGCCCTTCTTTGAGTCAAACCAGTCTGGATCATGATTGGGAAGTCTGGTGCACGACTTTGCAGCGCATCCACAATCCTGAAGGGTCTGTTCTGGGTTTGCAACCTCGCTTTAGACTTCGCGACCAGTTCAAGCATAGCAAATTGCATCAGCAGTTGGCTGAGGCAGTTCATTCGCAAGATTGGCAGCTTCACGCCAAGACCTTGAATAAATTGCAGCAAATTAGCAAAAATCAATTAAGAAAGTGGAGACAAAGATTACAGAAGAAGGGCCAATCGCAGCATGAATGGATCAAAAATCTTTTCAACTGGGCCAAAGCCGCTCCCCCACCGATCCCGTCTTGCATTGCAAGCGATAAATATGGTAAAGACGGCTACACCACTTGCCTTAAGGATTCATTGCGAGAGATCACTGATTACTTCTCCAGCATTTATAAAAGTGAACAGGCTGCGCAAAATAACCAACATGTTCAGAACAAAAAATATGAATGCGATGCAGGGCAAATTCTTGACATCAATCATGTTCTGCAGCAGGTTATTTCCAAAGCCGATGCTTCTAAAGTTGCTGGAATAGATGGGATTGAAATTGCACATCTCAAGCAGCTCCCTCACACGGCAGTGCTTTTTCTTGCTCATATCTTCCATAAATCCCTGTGCCTGCAGCGAGTGCCATTGTATTGGCTTAACTGTAAAATGGCCTGTATCCCTAAAAAGCAAGGTAAAACTTCGGTTAAAGACCTTAGACCTTTAACCATCGCTCCGGTATGCTACCGACTGTTCTGCAAAACTGTTTTGGTTATGCACAATGCAGTTCAACAAAATATTCCGGAACACTCTGTGGGCGGTGTTATAGGGAGATGTGCATTCCATGCATGGTTGCCAGCTGCACTAATGTGTGAGGCAACTTGGAGACTTGCGCCTGATTTTCGAGAGAATCTCCAGGGAGTTGCAATTGATACTGAAAAATTTTTGACAACGTTCCCATTGACAAGGCGTGCGAAACTCTGCTACGTATAGGGCTTCCCTTTTCGGTGGTTTCCACTTGGCATTTTATGATTACGCATATCAATAGATATGCATCACTCAATGGTGCCATCTACAAAAAGGGTTTCAAAGCGGCAATCGGCATTCCGCAAGGTGACCCGCTCAGCATGCTCGCTGCGGCTGCCATGCTTGGCGAATGGACGAAAGAGATTCCGCATGATCATATTCTTGCAAAAGTGTTTGTTGATGATCGGTTGATGATCAGTAACAACAGCTCTGAACTTCAAGAAGCATTTCACACCACACAGTTTTGGGATGGTGCCTTAGAATTTAAAACTCAGTCCAAGACCGTCGCCTTTGGTACTAATCCTGAAGTTGATAATTTGTGGTGGCTTGATGCGTATGAGGTTAAGCGACAAAAGCAAATTGAATACCTTGGAGTGCTTCTTCCACTAAAAAACTCCTCGGCTTCTGATTTTTACAAACCCATCTTGCAGAAATGCTATGTTGTGCTGAATAAAATTACCAGATCTCGCATCACGCATGATAATGCTACCACCATTGTTGCGCGTAAAATTATACCTGCCGTCTGCTATCCTTGCTCCGTCGCAAGGCCTACGAAAGCACAAATGGACAATTTAAGATCAAAATTTTTTGAAGCTACGGCTTTCCGTAAATGCCAGACACAAGCAGCGCACAGCGTGTTTTGTGAGCAAACACATCACTTCGACCCTGAAAGTGCTATGGTTTACCATAACATGAGATTTTGGAGACAGGTATTCATCCAAGCACCTTGGCTGGCGCAACAACTTAAGGACTTATTGGAGCTTTCTGTCACTCCCAAGCAAGATCTCATTGGTCCTTTGACTGTGTTTCAAAGAGATTTAGAATGGCTCCATTGCCGCTTTGTGCCTGACTCCGATGCCATTTGCAATGATAGCAATGAATGTGTTTTGCTTACTGAGCCTGACAAAAAGAAATTTGAGCACTTCATTCGCGAACAAATCCGCAAGCATTTTTATCATTACCTTGAGCATAAGCACAGCAAATGGCAAGGTGTTGCTGAAACTGACTTGTATGCCACAACTAGACTGTTACGCGGGCTTGAGCCTTCCTCGCCCTATCGTAACCCCATCATTCGATTGCTTTCTGACGCGCACGCAACTTCACATAGACTTTGTCTTATGCGAATTCAAGCTACGCCCCATTGTAAGTACTGTCTTAATGATGACAGCTCCATTTCTCATGTCATGTGGGATTGTCCCAGGTTCGCGGAAATGAGAAAATCATGGCCAGATGAGCTCTGTAACCGCACTCATTGGCCTCCATGTGCTCTAAATGCCATGATTTGCACCACGGCTATGCCGATGGCATTACGAAATAATTGGCATAAGTTGCAGCTCCTGATCGCACAACTTCTGTGGCAATGGATGGAGTTAAATCGCAATTCTGATTTGTATCAACAGTTCACACCTGAAGAGGGCGAACAGAGACCTGACAACGCCGAATGCCTGGCTCTTACTCTGATGCAAAATCATAACCTTGGCATTTCAAATGCATTACCACTGCTTTGGAACCCACCCTCCACCCGCACGGAGTGGAATAAATGGGGAAGCACTAGTCAGGATTTTGCTCTTGTCTTTTCATTTTGGTCTAAATGGACACAAAAACATTGCCAGACAGCTGTCAAAGTCCATACTTGGACCCAAGCATTAGCGCTTTTTGTCAGACATGGTGGCGCTTCTGCTGACTTCCTTCAGCAATGTCAATTTGTAGGCATGGCAGCCTATAAGTTGAGGACGCTGTCCAACTTTTTGTTCCAAACACAACATCAAAATGCTGATCTTTGTAGCATTTCTTTTTCCAATGATACGCAGGGTAAGTGGCTTGAGTCTTTCCCCTGCGAAACAGCTTTCCCCGAAGACTTCTTCTTTATTCCGAAATGGGATTTAACAGAAGCATCTGCCAAGCTCCAGGCTCTGCGCATCGAAGCCAGGATTGCGGACAACGTCAATTCGCAAATCTTGCGCATCACGCCGGATATTTTTTGTGAATCTGTCGGAGTGGCAGATAAGATTTTGATGAACACTCCGCTTTCTACGGATTGGCCAATCCCCCGTTTTCGGAATAAAGGCGAACAGCTTCCTTGGATTGGCCAGATTCTGCAACTTTGGAAAGATTCTGCCAACAACTGTATCTCCTCCATGGTGACCTGAATCACACAAGTTTCTCTTGAAAAATGGATTTCCATGTCTCCTCTTGACATCAGACAGACCTTGCCGAGCAAACCTGGTCCTCTCAAAAGATTTAAAGCAGCCAAAAATCGATTGCAAAAATTCAAAGACACGCTTGAAAGATACAAACAAAATCAAATCTTGGAAAACACTTTTCGCACACACTTGCTTCAACCTAAATGGGAGGCTACTGACTCCTGTGTGTGTTGCAAGAAGTTGTTGAACTTCTCTTCTGAGCCGCGTAATCTTACACGTAACTGCCCTTCGCCGATTGATTTTCCTGTACATGTTCTCGACGATTGGTCAGCTAAATTTGACTCGATGCTTACTGGCATTGAAAGTATCATAACCAAGCTCAGTTAGATGAACAGCTCAAAGATAGCTGAGAGTTCAACAGATGCACAAGTCATCTCAAGCTTCATTCGCACCAGACTTCTGTCCGCACACACCCCCAAACCCTATTCTAATTATTGTAAAGCCCCGAAAACCCTAAACTCTAAACCCCAAACCCCAAACCCTAAACCCCAAACCCTACACCCTAGACCCTAAACCCCAAACCCAAACCCTAAACCCCAAACCCCAAACCGTTAGCCTTTAGGGCTTGGGGCTTTGAGAGTGAAGAGCTCTGAAGGCGTGGGCCTGGGGTCTGCAATATGGTCCCGAGCTTTCAAGGGCTGCCGAAGATTTCGGTTAAGGTTTAGGGTTTAGGGCTTAGTGTTTCGGAAGTAAGATGTTCTAGTAGAGTTTCGTCTGGGGCTTGCGATCAGTGAAGACATCCAGCCTCGGATCGGGCCCGGGCAGGAAGATTTGATAGCAGCTGCCGTCGGAAGACTCCCGCGGAACGCAAATGCACCCTCCGAAGGAGCTAGATCTTGTACCTGAAACCCCCAGAGCCTACATCCTAAACTTCAAGTTTTGTGGATGTAGGGTTTTGGGTTTAGGGTTTAGGGTTTTGGGGTTTAGGGTTTTGGGTTTCGGGTTAACTTCAGACAGTGACAGATTTGGAAAAAAAGGGTGGGCGCAGTCGACGTCATCGTCGTCGTCGTCGTGCTCGCCGTCATCACCTGGTCGTGTGATCGTGGCTCCTGCAGCGACAGCTCCACCCCTGCTGTTGCTAAAACGACCATAACCACCACGTTTAGGGTGTAGGGTCTTGGGTTTAGGGGTTTAGGGGTTTAGGATTTAGGCTTTAGGGGTTTAGGGTTTAGGGTTTGGGGTCCTCTCCTTAACTGATAGGATCTCCTCGAAACGAGCCGCAAATTCCCCACAAACCCTGCAGTCCGCCTCAGGGGCTTTACATCAAAATTAAAGGGAACTACAGTTGGGGAGTTTAGGGTCTATAGGGCTTCTATAAGGCTTCTATAAGGTATAAAGACCTTCTATAAGGCTCCTATAACGGTAACCTGAAAATGTCTTAGACAAAAGAAGCCGAGCCAAGATGAAGCAGTGGAACAACAAAGCCTGAAGTTTCGTTCACAGGGGTAGTTGTCGAAACTAGGGTCCGCTTTTTCGGGTCCCCAAATTAAATTAGTACGGCACCCTTATTAAGAAAAAAAGGATCCTAAAAGGGACCCTAATTTAGAGAACTACCCACATGTTCATGACTTATGGCAGAAGGCTTTGACGTCCGGGTCCCTTGAGCCCAAAGCTGTTAGCGTTGGAACCTATCAAAACCCAAAACCCTAAACCCCTAAACCCTAGACCCCTACACCTCCAAACCCTAAACCCTAAACCTCTACACCCCCAAACCCTACACCCTAAACCTCTACACCCCCAAAACCTAAACCGTAAACCCTAAACCTCTACGCCCCTTAAACCCTCAACCCTAGACCCAAGAAGAACCCAGGTGCAAAGGCTCATGGGGTCCCGACGTGCAGGCGGATGAGACTGCTCGATCCATACCTCGACACAGAAACTTCCCTAAAGGAAACTACAGCTGGGGAGTTTAGGGTATATAGGGCTTCTATAAGGCTTCTATAAGGCATATGGACCTTCTATAAGGCTCCTATAACGGTAACTACCCACCTGAAAATGTCCTAGACCTACAGCCTGAATACTAAAAACCTAGACCCAAACCGAAACCCAATCAAACCCTAAACTCTAAACCCTGTAAACCCCAAAATAAACCCTATACCCTAAATCCTACACCCAATGTAAAACTGTAAGCTCTAAACCCTAAACCCTGCATAAACCCTCAACCCTACCTCCCAAACCCAAAATAAGACCCCTAAACGCCCCTAAATCCTAATGTCGAGAAGAGCAGATAAGGGTTCGCAGCGGCTGGGGCTTCTGTCTGTAGTTCACTGTCGATCAGCACCACGACGCTTGCGACTTGATGGTTTAAGGCTTAGGGTTTTGGGTTTGGGGTTTAGGGCTTACGGTTTAGGGTTTAGGGTTTCGGGCTTTGGGGTTTAGGGTTTAGGGCTTTGGGGGTTTAGGGGTTTTTGGGTTTAGGGTTTAGGGCTTAGGGCTTCCATGATGACCATGACATTGACCATGCTGGTGATGCCGATGATGGCGACGATGCTTTGGTAGGATCCTTGCTGTCAAGACCCTCTGAGACTCGAACTGCGGCACCCCTACGGTTGATGATGTAAATCCTGCATTACCCAGAATAAGGAATATTCCACAATTCCCACAGTTTAGGGTCCTTAAGGTAATGCAGGATTTATATCATTAACCCTAGTTTTACGCTTTATGTTCTGCAAAAGGAATGAGCCCCAGACCTGAACCCCAGACCATCCTAAACCGTGAAGCTTGGGCCCAAACCTTAAACCTCAACCGCTGAGGGCGACGACATCGAAAACGCGGGAGCGACGTCAACGGCAACATACAGCAACGAGGAGTCCCAGGCTCCACACAACAGCGAAGATGAAGGCCTTCATTCCTCAATAACCATATGAATAACAATCCTCATCCTAACCCTGATCGGTATTGCTACAAGACTAATAAAGTGATAAAAGAGAGAACAAAAAAGAATCAGCGTCGTCATCATCATCATCATCATCACCATCACCAACATCATCGTCATCAATAGAAGCAGTTAGACTGGGGTTTTGGCGTACAGTCTGGTATGCTTCTGAATGCATGGAGGATCAGCAGATCTTAACTACTCAGACCTCCGTACCCCCCAAACCGCTGAAGCCGAAAACGCCTGGACCCTCAACCCTTCCCCTAAGCCCTACCTGGGGATCCAAAAACCTACCGTTTTTAAGGGTTAGACCCTCTGATTAAGGGGTCATCACCTACTATTTCGTAGAGTTTGGGGGATACAGGAAACCCTCAAAGCCCTAGACCCATCTCCCCGGAGCTGTCGCCCGCAAGCCCGCAAGCCACAGACCCTAAAGACCAGAAGCCTTCAATCCCCTTAGCCCCCTAAGGCCTTAAACCCTAAAGCCCTGAACCCCGAGACCCTTCAACCCCCCAAACCCCTTCAATTCAACCCCCTAAACCCTTCCTAAACCCTCAACCCTTAAACTCTAAACCCTTCAACCGTTAAATAAACCCTCAGCTCTGAGTTTTAAGAACAGCCTTGCAACGAGTGTGAGAAGCCTTGGGCAATTGCGAACATGAGCATTTCCGGATTGCGTCTGCGCTCAATGACGAAGTTCATGTAGCTGATCGCGCCTTCTGGAGGCAAGTGGCTGTCTGACACGTCTGCCCAGGATGTCTTCTGAAGACGATGCGAGAACTGTCCTTTCCGCAGCACGGACGCTCAACCAGAAGGAAGGCCTACGCCAACGCATCCGGCAGCAGACAAGAACATTTGGGTTGCGATCCTGAAGCTTGTCCCTTAAACCCTAGGCTCTAAACCCTGGCAACCCCAAACCCTAAACCCTAAACCCCGAAACCCGAAACCCTAAACCCTTCAACCCGACACCCTAAACCCTAAACCCTTCACCCCTTGAGCCTAAAAAACCTTAAACCCTAAATCCGAACCCCTAAACCCAAAAAAATCCCTAAACCCTAAACCCTACACTCGAAACCCTAAACCCTAAACCCTAAACCCTTCAACCCTAAACCCTTCAACCCTAAACCCTAAACCCGAACCCCTAAACCCGAACCCCTAAACCCTTGAACCCTTGAACCCTTGAACCCTTCAACCCTAAACCCTAAACCCTAAACCCTAAACCCCGAAACCCTAAACCCTGGCACCCTTCAACCGTTGAACCCTTCAACCCTTAAACCCTGGTTTCAGCCCCGTGGGAAGCCCCAGGAGCCGGGGCTCCGCACGGCGATGGAGCCTGGCACGGTCTTCGTCCGCCAAGCAGCGCAACCTCGGGGTTTAGGGTTTCGGGTTTAGGGTGCAAGGGTTTAGGGTGCCAGGGTTTAGGGTGCAAGGGAGGGTTTAGGGTTTCGGGGTTGGGGTGCAAGGTCTTAGGATTTAGGGCTTCGGGTTTAGGGCGCAAGGGTTCAATAGGGAAGTTTAGAGTTTGGGGAGAGTGTAGTTTGGTTTTTTGCGCCTACACGCCGCTGGTTTAGGGTTCAGGGCTTCGGGTTTAGGGTTATGGTTGAACATGATCCGGATCGATATCACTATGCTCATGATACCCGAACTGTCAAGAACCAAGGTGTGCACAAACGTGAAGCCGCTGCGATCACGCTTTGAAATGCTGCACCTCGAAACCTGCAACAGCGGACCCTACGATGCGGAATAGACTTAAACTTGAACCCCTAAGGCAAGCGTCTGGTTAATGAGTAGATAGTAGCCCGCTGTTCCTTCAGCTTCCTTCATGACAGGAATTGAAATATGGAAACCCAAATATCCTGTTCCAACTATCAAGGCGTCGAAAACAAACCCTAAACCTTAAACCCTAAACCCTAAACCCGAAACCCTAAACCGTGTCTCAACCAACCGCCCGGCTTTACCGTGGCTCCGGCGCTCCGTCTAAGCTGTCGAGCAGGCCGACGATGGTGCTGAGTTCAGGGTTTAGGGTTTAGAGTTCGGGGTTTTAGTGCGGAGGGTCTTAAAGTCTGTTAGAAGAGTAACCCGAAACCCTAAACCCTAAGCCGGGCTTTGGGTACGGGGTTTAGAGAAGTTTCGGATTTTGGTTTTAGGGATCACAGACAGAATCGGAAGCAGAGCTTTCCTAGGCCTGAAGTGCGTAAGGTGTAGGGTTCCAGGCTTCGGACAGGCTCGAAGCCCTAAACCCTGAGTTCTCCACCCCAGGCCTAAAACCCACCGAAAACTCGTCGAGGAGTTTGGGCTGTGGCGTTTGGCGGTTGAAGAGGTTCAGGGTGTAGGCTTCAGGGTGTAGGGATTAGGGTGTAGGGTTTACGGTGTAGGGTTTTAGGGCCTTGTAACACCTCAACCAAGCAGGACGGCTGCTTGCTGTAATGACTCGCGCACTGTAACGGGGATTGAAAGCCCCATCAGTCGACTCCCCCCCCCCTCAAAGCGAGTAATATAGGGGCCTTAATAATTAGAATAGGTTTTTTGGGGGGTTCCTTATTATAACTATAGTATAATGGGCCCCAAAACCCTATTCTAATTATTAAGGCCCCTAGATTATTGAGGAAAATCGACTCAGAGCCCCAGCACTCCGAACTTAAGACGTCAGAGCCCCAAGAACAGTTCCTTAAATCCTGAACTCAAGAATCGCGAGTCTTAGGCAAACCCTAGCCCCTAGCTGTAAGCCCAAACCTTGCAAAACCGTAGGTAACTGATGACCCCAGAATTCTAGGAGTTCAATGCTTAGGAAATAGTAGCTTATTGGAGCCGCATCCACAGGTATTACAACTCGAAACATAAACACAAACTCCTAAACCCTCAACCCTCAACCCAATCTCCCTCAAAGTCCCTCAAACGCCGAAACCCTAAAGCAAAACTCCCTCAAACGTCGCAAAAACTTTAAACCCTAAGCGCCACACTTTCCCATGCCCGGAACCCTAAACCCTAAACCCTAAACCCTGAACCCTAAACCCTAAACCCTAACCTTTCAAAACTCGTCGCCCGACACCTGTCGGCTTCGCGTCGACCTCGGGCCTCTTTGAGGAGTACGGCTTGTAGGGTTTAGGGTTTAGGGTTGTAGGGCTGAGGGTTTAGGGTTTAGGGTTGAAGGCGTATAGGCTTTTGGGCTTACAGGGTTTAGGGGTTTGGGGTCAAAGGGTTTAGGGTTGAGGGGCTTAGGGATTTAGGGGGTTAGGCCTCGGGGTTGGTAGAGCTTGAGGGTTGTATTACGTAGAATAACCCGATGATCATGGGGTCGCAGCTACTATTTCAGGGTTCGGCGTTCAGCCGGACATGTGATTTCACAGTGGGTCCTAGCGAAGGCTTTAGGGCTTGAGGTCTGCAAATAGACAAGCACAAGACATCCTCCTGTGATCGGCAAGGTAGGAGGGCCCTGCCTGATCTGGCTGATGAACCTAGAGACTCCAACACCCCTTAATTCAGGAATATACCTTAAATCATATTAGGGATCTTACTATAATTTAAGGTATATTCCTTCATTAAGGGGTATTGGAGTCTCTGGGAAGCCTTGGAGTGCACTAGGAAGCTGGGCATACGCTGGTTAGGCACCAGTTCGGCAGCATCAGCCGTGTACTCACATGCACCTTAAAGACCAAAAGACCCTTAAAACTAGGGACCCTATGCCCTTATACTAAGAATCCCTATTATGGTATATGAACCTTAAACCCTTTTAGGGTTCATTTCGTCCTTAAGGTACTGATGGTCGAGGCTCCCATGTTGCGCCGACGACGAGAGGAGAATGCTGGGTTCGATTTTCGTCTGGCATGGTAGAAATGTGTAGAACTTCTTGTGTCCTCACACCAACACTTAAAGCCCAAAATCTGAATCCTTGGAGCAGCGGTGAGGCGAGGCATCAATCTCATTCAGATCTTGGCCCTTCCCTCCAACCCTGGAGGGGTAAAGATCTAGATCACAAACAAAAAACCCTTAACCCTCAACCCTAGATAACAAACGAAGAAAATAACCCGACAGCTGAAGAATTCCTGAACTCCGCCACAATTCAAAAACCGCGAAGCATAATCATGAACCCTAAACCCAAGGTTTTTTGGGGTTTAGGGTGTAGGGTTTTGGGGTTTTGAGTTTCGGGGGTTTGGGGTTTCGGGTTTAGGGTGTTGGGGTTTCAAGGTTTAGGGTT